>CAJNJA010008768.1:3590-15237 GCA_905231915.1 Symbiodinium necroappetens | reverse complement strand
CAGGGTTTAGGGTTTGGGGTTTAGGGCTTTAGAGTTTAGGGTTTGGGGTTTAAGGTTTAGGGGTTTAGGGTTTGGGGTTTAGGGCTTTAGAGTTTAGGGTTTTGGGGTTTAAGGTTTAGGGGTTCAGGGTTTAGGGTTTGGGGTTTAGGGCTTTGGAGTTTAGGGTTTGGGGGTTTAAGGTTTAGGGGTTAAGGGTTTAGGGTTTGGGGTTTAGGGCTTTAGAGTTTAGGGTTTAAGGGTTTAGGGTTTAGGGGTTTAGGGGTTTAGGGGTTTAGGGTTGAAGGGCTTAGGGTCTCGCAGCTTTGGCCCCTGTAGGGGGAGATCGGCGCCGGATTCTCTTCGGTCTCATGTCTGAAGCGTAAGCTGGTGTGACACCCCGAAAGCCACCATAAACAACCCCCGCAAAAGAACCCTAGAGGACCCCGTAAAAGAAAAGTGCGCAAGATCCTATACTATCATAAACCCCACAACGCCCGTTCTAAAAAAAAACTCAAGACTCTACAACCCCAGGGACCCGAAAATTCCTCGGAAAGGTCGAGCTCTGAGGTTCTGCGTTCTCAAGGTTCAGGAACCGGTATATGGGGCAATAGGGGTTTCGAGGTTTAGGGTTTAGAGTTAGGGTTTTAGGTTTAGGGCTTTGGGTTTAGAGTTTGGAGTTTGGGGTTTAGGATTTAGGGTTTAGGGTTTTGGGTTTTGGTTTTAGGGTCTGTCGTGGAGTAGCGCATAGGCTAAAATGTCTTGCGACAGTGCAACTGCGAGTGCAACGTAGTATGACGATTGGCCCTAAACCCTAAACCCTAAACCCTAAACTGCTGTAGCCCGATGGAGGAGGGCGTGCCTTCTTTTTCTCCCACCCCACGCCGTCTGAGACGAACCACCCAAACCTATTCCGTTTAGGGATTCTCTCTAAAGTCCTTCCAGGGCTTCCTTCTTCTCTTCAAGCCTTGTTTTGTTACAAGGGCAGGGCAGGCGTACTTGGGCGGCCGAAGGATTAGGATTTAGAGTTTCGGGTTGCGCTCCCTTGAAAATTAGAGTAGGGTTCCTTTCCGGGTTTATCTAGGGAGTTCAGGTACCGTAGTATTAAGAAGAGTGTCCCCTTTCAGGAGAGGCCACTGTGAAGCTGGGTCCTAATCTTCCTGACTATGCAGACCCCATGTTCTGATATGAATGAAGGGAAGACATGAGAGAGACACCCGGCCATCCCACTCGGCAAAATCAAGCCCAACAAAATCTAAAGAGCTCCGAAGGGAAGCTGAACACGATGCCACCAGAGCCAGCAACTCCAAAATCCCTAAACCCTAAACCCCAAACCCTCCCCTAAACTCTAAACCGTCAACCTAGGGGGTTTAGGGGTTTAGGGCTTAGGGTATAGGGTTTAGGAGCCATTGCAAAACCGGGAGGCTGCGATGTAGCCGCCCGAGATGAAAAGAAACCAGCCAGCCAGTACCCAAAGCAAATTGACGAACCTGGGTTAAGCTACAGGTGGGGAGTTTAGGGTACATAGGGCTTCTATAAGGCTTCCATAAGGCATATAGACCTTCTATAATTTATGACCTCACCTCTTCAAGGTTTAGGGTTTTAGGGTTTGGGGTTTGGGGCCTGGGGGCTGAGATTCAGGCTTTACAGCTTAGGGCCTAAACCCTAAACCCTAAACCCTAAACACCCTAAACCCAGGGTGTTACGATTTGGGGTTACGGGCCCCACCGCCCAGGCACAGACAACTCCAAAAAGGCGGGGCCGACTTCCCTGACCCCCCCCAACCGCCCGAGACCTTTATTACGAAGGTTTATAGGGCTTAGGGTTTAGGATTTAGGGGTTTAGGGTTTAGGGGTTTAGGGTTTAGGGGTTTAGGGTTTAGGGGTTTAGGGTTTAGGGCTTAGGTTTAGGATTTAGGGTTCAGGGTTTAGGGTTTAGGGTGAATCATGGCTTAGGCTTCGGAGACCTTGAAGTGTCCTGGACCCCCAAAGAATGAATGCAAAATCCAACTCCCAAACTGCAGGATATCCTTGAGGCTCCAATGGGGTTTGGGGCTCCAATGGGGTTCAGGGCTTAGGAGGGTTCAGGGTTTAGGAGGGTTTAGGGTTTAGGAGGGTTTAGGGTTTAGAGTTTAGAGTTTAGGGTTCAGGGTTTAGGGTGTAGGGTCTGGGGTCTAGGGCTTTAGGGTTTAGGGTTGAGGGCTTAGGGTCTAGGGTGTAATCCACCCTTTCGAAGGTGTAGACTTGCAAGGCCCTCTAGGATTCCTCCTAGAACGCACTCCAACTACAGGTGGGGAGTTTAGGGCTTCCATACGGCTTCTATACCAAAAACGGCTAGGGTTTAGGGTTTAGGGTTTAGGGTTTGGGGTTTAGGGTTTAGGGTTTAATTAAAGGAAACTACAGGTGGGGATGTTTAGGCATATAGGGCTTCTATAAGGCTTCTATAAGGTATATAGACCTTCTATAAGGCTCCTTTAACGGTAACTACCCACCTGAAAATGTCCTAGACGAATCGTGCCCAGGAGCTGCTTGTAGACGGGGCCACGCCTTGGCAACCAAGAAGTTTCATGTAGAAACATGATTCAGAAGCGCCCTGGCCCTATAACCCAAAATATAAGGGATTCACAATATGAAGACCCCTAAACCCTTAACCCTTAACCCTAAACCCCAAACCCAAACCAACCCCTAAACCCCTAAACCCCACAAAAAAAAGGACCCTGGGCTTCTTGGTCAAGTTCCTACCCTAAACTCTGAACCCTAAACCCTCCTAAACCCCAAACCCTCCTAAACCCCAAACCCTCCAAAGCCCTGAACCCCATTGGAGCCCTACACTGGGGTTCAACATGATTGTGTCTAGGAGTCGAGGCTGCAAAAGGCTCAAGACTTAGGGCTTAAGGCTTTTAGGGTTTAGGGTTTAGGGCTTAGGGGTTTAGGGGTTTAGGGGTTTAGAGGTTTAGAGTTTAGGGGTTTAGGCTTTGGGGTTTTGGGTTTAAGGTTCAGGGTTTAGGGGCTTGGTGCTTAGGGTTTGGGGTTCAATCTTCAGGCTTTCGGGTGCAGGACTTGGTCCAGGTTTCGAAGGCTAGGGGCTTTCGGGGCTTTCGGGGAGACTTACGGTGTCAGGGTTCAGGCTGAAGGGTTTGGGCTTTGGGGGTTTAGGGGTTTAGGGTTTAGGGCTTAGGGTGTAGAGTTTAGGGTTTAGGGGTTTTCGGTTTAGAGTTTAGGGTTTAGGGTCTTCGGTTTGGGGTTTAACTACAATCCTGGGCTGAATCCTGTGGGAAGCGCTTTTGCCTCCAGACCTTGTTGGGCCTCCACCCTCAGCCGGGTTTAGGGTTTAGGGTTTAGGTTTAGGGGTTTAGGGTTTAGGGTTTGGGGTTTGGGGTTTAGGGTTTGGGGTTTAGGGTTTGGGTTTAGGTTTTGGGGTTTAGGGCTAGGGTTTGGGGTTCCAAGACCCAAAATCTCTGCTAAACGAAAACTCAAAACTCTGCTAAACCCGAAACCTGACGCCCCAACACTCGGAACCGTAAACCTTACACCCCTACAGCCCTAAACCCACGAGCATGTGGAGTTAAATCCTAAACCCTAAGGTTTGGAATCACGGCAGCAGCCTGTGAGGTGTGGGGGTTGGGACTGGCGGTCGGTTTGGGGAGCGAAAGGCCATATCTAAACCCCACTTAGGGTTTAGGGTTTAGGGTTTAGGGCTACCTGTAGCCGAAAGGACCGACCGTTTGGGGTTCCTTTGTTACGGCCCGTTATGGTTTCTGCATATAGTTCCTAAACAAGGGTAGGTTTTTCCGGCTACAGGTAAACCCTAAACCCCAAACCCAAGAAATCTGCACATCCGCAAGAAAATCAGACGCCAGAATTCCAATACTCTCGCCTTCAAAAGCCAAACCCAAACCGGAGCCCCGACAAGAAGTTGAATAATTCGCTTAAGGCTCAGGCGTGTAAAGGCTTCGGGCTTGACCTAAACCCGAAAAGCCCTAGACCCCGAAAACCGAGCCCGAAAACCCCCGAGTCCTAGAGCCTCTGAGCCCTAGAGCCCTGAATCTTAAGCCTCCATTCCTTGAATCAAGATCCCTAAACCACGAAGCACAACGAGCGAAGAATCCGGACCTCTCCAACCACACAGCCAGGCCGACCAGCAGAACGGTGTACCTGGGTGCTTGCTTTGGTGATTTCTTGAATCCGGGTTAGGGTTTGGGGTTCCGTCTTAAGGGATACAGCTTCCGGTCTAGGCTCAACGTTTACGGAGTTTTGAAGCTCGGGATTTAGAAGGTGCGTGATGTACCTTGGTGCTTTCTGGATGTTGTCCAACCCTCAGGTCCAAACCTCGGCGGCTTTAGGCTTAGGTATCTCGATCCTACTACGCGAACCCGTTCTGGGCTCCACCACATCTGTAACTTTACTATGGGTTTAGGCTCTTAGGCTTTGTGGCTTAGGACTGTGGGTTTTAGGGTTTAGGATTTAGGATGTAGCTTTCAGAATTTAGGGTTCGTACGGATTCAAGGATTTGTGGACCAGAGCTTCATGGTCTTGAGGGGTTCGTGACCTGCGAGCTTCGCGGTCCTAGGGCATTCCGGGCGTTAGTACCTTTCCGCCTATAGGATTCTCAGGTTTAGGGTTTAGGGTTTAGGGTTCTCATATCTTTAGGGAACTGTGGCAGGGCGTAGGGTTTCAACGTCGGAGGGGGGCTGAGGGCTTACATTTTTCAAGGGTTCTGCTCTGAGGATGCTTAAGGGACCATGGGACTTAGCAAACAAGGTCATTGCTAGGGTAAGTATTAACCCCAATTATTGTTCTGATACCCTTACTTACTAAGCCCCATGATCTATACCCTGAACCCCAAACCCTAAACCCCAAACACGACTTCAAAACAAAAAACATCTTGGCTACAGGGCTTGAGGCTTCACGATACTCATACTCGGAAGTGAACCACTACCTCAGCTTGACACAAGCCCGAAGGCGCTGCAATCGATGAACCGATGGCATTCGAGTTTAGGGTTTAGGGTTGCATAAGGGTTTTGAGTTGTGAGCTTCAAGATTTAGGGTTTCGGGTCTGGGTGCAGGGTTCAAGGTTTCAGGTGTACCACATCCCCAAGCCGAAAACCCCAAAAAAGAAGCTAGAATCCAAATCCTGAGCCCGCAAACAAGCAACTTGAAGCGACGAGAGCGAAACCCTGCTTGCTGCACGGATGTGTTGGGTCAGAAAAGGAGGTTTACCTATCGAACATGAGTTTGAGCTAGTAACTAGTAGATACGCAAGGTCTTGACGGTACATGCCTGCTGCCACGTCCGATGATAAATAGAACTGCATAGATCCTGTAAGCCCGCAAGCCCCAAAATTTCCGAGACCTTGATGTGAAAAAGCAGCGGTAGACCCGATGTGTTTAGGGTTTAGTGGTTTAGGATGATTCTTCGTAAGTCATGCCAGACCACAGCACGCAAACACCAAGGCCGAACGTCCAGGAAACGAAACTGGCAAAGGTGATGAAGCCTCGGGAGTCTGGGTCTTGGTCCTGTTTAAGCTAGGTTTTTGTTTTTGGAGGGGGGGGGGTTAGGGTTTAGGGTTTACCTGTAGCCGAAAAGACCTACCTTTTTAAGGAATCATGTAGAGAAACCACAGTAAGGAACCCTAAAAAGGTAGGTCTTTTCGGTTAAAGGTAGGGCTTAGGGATTGTGGCTCTTGGTCCTTTTTAAGCTAGGGTTTAGGGGTTTAGGGTTTAAGGGTGAGGGATGCCGGTAAGGTTAAGTTCTCCCTAAAGGCCCTTAAAACTGAATTCGAGTTTAGGGCTCAAGCTTCCAATACAAAGCTGTGTGTAGGCACGTTCATAAAGACATTGAGCTGGCTGCACATGGACGTCATTGCACTTTCTGGTTTTGGTCTTTGGGATCTCGGGTTTATAGGGCTTGATAAGAACAGTTCTATACGGATCTTCGCAGGGTGTTGTCGAGCACCATAAGGCCATAGGGCCATAGGGGTCTTACCTGGGTTTTTGTCAAGGAGATGAAAATACATCGCCATATTGAAAATGATTACCACTGGGGTGTAGTTTGCAGCGTGCTTCTTTCGCTGTGCATTTATCTCGTCGATCTCGTCAGGGACTAGGGCGTTCGTGGCTTTGATGCCGTCAGCATCCTGAGCAGTGGCTCCAGCGGCTGGTCCTGGTCGGGAAAGGGGTTGCGGTTGGCCTCCTCATTGGCCGCTCTGGGACGCCACTTCGCTCTCCGACGGCCCTCATCAGCCTCGGAGCGACGGGCCGCCTGCTCCGTGCGGCGCAGCGCGCGAAGCGCGGCTCTTCAGGCGGAGGCGTTTCTCGTCCAGACAGCCGCGTGGCGCGCGTGGGTCTGATCCCGCCGGCCGGCGGTGGAGGCGGCTGCATCGAAAAGGCCACGTGCGAGGCCGTTGGTGCGAGCGCGGTTGTCAGCGATCGTCGGCATTTTCGCGTCGGTTCCCGGTTCCGTTGGGCCCGTCGCCTGTTCTGCGGCGCGTATGTTCTCGGCGGTCATTTGCGTCGGACATCGCGGCAGGGTCGTGAGAGTGCAGAGACACGTTTGTCGCGTCGGCCAAGCACAGGCAGCGAGAACCAGGGTAGCCGTAGACAACACGGCCACACGCAAAGAGCTACTTGAGCCAAAATGGCTACGGCATTCAGGGTTTACGGCTTAGGGTTTTCAATCATAAACTCAAACTCCTGAACCTCTGAACCCTGAAACGGCCCTAAACCCTAAACCCCTAAACCCCAAACCCTCAACCCCTAAACCGTAAACCCTCAACCCTAAACCCCTACACCCCTAAGCCCTTTACAGCGAACTTCTTTGCCGATTCAAAGGAGGGGCCCCAGGCCGCAAGGTTGACGATGATGAAACCTGGCAGGGCCCAGGGCTTAGGGTTTAGAGTTTAGGGTTTAGGGCTTTAAGGTTGAGGGTTTGTGGTTCAGGGTTTGAGGTTGAGGTTTTGGGGTTTGAGGTTCAGGGTTGAGGGTTTAGGGTTGAGGGTTTGGGGTTGAGGGTTTGGGGTTCAGGGTTTGAGGTTGAGGTTTTGGGGTTTGGGGTTTAGGGTTGAGGGTTTAGGGTTGAGGGTTTGGGGCCGTTTGGGGTTTAGGGCTGGGGTCGCTGTTGGGGGACGCCATTCCTCAAAGGGCTTCTTAAAGGGTTCCTTGAAGGGGATCTCTAGAGAGGTTAGGGTTCAGGGTTTAGGGGTTTAGGGTTTAGGGTGTAGTCAGGGTTAAAGGTCCACTTGGAGGATCATGCGATGTAAGTGGGATGTAAGTCAGGATATCAGTACCTTCATTGGGGTTGTAAGTAGTCATACAGTAGAGTTAGCCTAACAATAACCCTAGTTACTAAGTCCCATAACCCTTCAAGTAGAACCCTAACAATCGCGCTAGTTAGTTACTAAGTCCATAGCCCTTTAAGTAGAACCCTAACAATAACCCGAGTTATTAAGTCCCATTACTGCCCATAACCTTTTAAGCAGAACCCTAAACCCGAAATCCTAAACCCTAAACCCAGGAGTAAGCCTTGCAGATTAGGGCCTCGGGAGTCCGGAGAGCTTGGGCTCCAGCTTCATGAACATCTCTGAGAGATTGTGACAAAGATTCATACTGGGTTTAGGGCTTAGGGTTTAGGGTTTAGGGTTTAGCGGTTTAGGGTTTAGGGTTTAGGGCTTAGGGTTTAGGGTTTAGGGTTTAGGGTTTAGGGCTGATGATGCACGTGACCACGAGGTGAAGAGAACAGATCAAGTCTTCAGTCATTGCAGGCTTACATCAACTGGCCATGGAGGTGATCCTCGCACGACAGTACTGACGGCAACAGCAAGACTTGATAGCAAACCCATAGTAGCAGCAGCAGAAGCAGGAGCAGAAGTTCTTGCGGTAGTTGCTATTGTGGTTGCTGCTGTCGAAGGAGTCGTCGCCGTCCCGTCGTCGTCGCTGTCGTCGTCGGCTGCATCGGTTCTGCTGCCGCTGATGGTTAATCATTGCTGCGGCCGCTGTTGTGACATGGTACTATATGGCTACCACTAGTGAACAAACAGGTGCAGTAATAGTAGTGGTTGCAATGGCCATGTTCTCATCATTATCCTTGTTGCACAGTTGTAGCTGAGGCTGTTGCCCGTTCTCACCTGCGCAATATAATATGTCAGAGGAGTCTACCAAACAATTAAACCCTAAACCCTAAACCCTAAACTCTAAAAAGCCTGCGAGGCGAAGGTTCTGCAAAGAATGCTAAGACCCGTGCCGAGCCAACCAAGCACACCCACGCCGACTGCCTGGCAAGCGAACGCTGCCGACTTCAGGGTTTCGGGCTGAGTCAAGGTCTAGGCTTGAGGTCTAGGGGTTTAGGGTTTAGGGTTTAGGGTTTAGGGTTTAGGGTTTGGGGTTTAGGGGGGGGGGTGATTGCTTACGGCCTTGGGGCTGGGATTGGGTTTTGGCAGGGTTCAGGGTCTGGGGTTCTTGCAGGTTTTGTGAAGAACACGGGATAGCACGATTATGCCCTACAAGGACGGGGACCCTCATCAATACTCCAGATAACTAGACCCTTACAGCCTAAACCCTAAAAACCTTAAACCTTAAGCCCTAAAACCCTAAACCCCTAAAACCCTAAACCCTACGGCCATTAAACCCTAAATCCCAACGCCGAAACCCTTGTTTGAAGCTTTGCAAGCTGGCTACAGGCTGCTTTGAAGGGATTCTCTCGTCGGGATGCAGGGCCGGCCGAACACTGGCCTTCATCCGGAAAGTTACTCCTGGATTGTCAGATCCCGAGACCTTATGCCCTAAGCCTTAAACTCAAATAACCTACCTTTTTAAGGACTTATATAAAGAATTCATAATAAGGAACCCTAAAAAGGGTAGGTTGTTTGGTTCAGGGTTATCCGCCTTCAGTCTGCGGGGCTATAGACGCTTGCTGTGGGCTTTGTGTTTGTTTTAAGTGTACTTTTAAAATGTGTGTTTGGGGGGTTTGAGCATGAGGGTTTAGGGCTCAGACTTTAAAGTGGTGGAGGTGTTCAATTTTGTAGGATAAACAGCCTCAGACCCAACCCTAAATCCTACAGGGCTCAATTAGCGTTGAAGGGTAGTTCAGGGTGACGGGGGTCCAGGTAAGCCTTACACTCTAGAAAGGTGGCGGCTTGCTAAACCCTAAAGCCTAGAGCGTTTGGTATTCAGCCTCAGCATCCTCGTTTCTGCCCTAATGCCTAAATCCCCCGGAACCGCTAAACCGCAAACCCCTTCAAGAACCCCTAGAAAAACTTTGATACCCAACCCTAAACCCGCCATGAATCCTACATCCCTAAATTCCTAGACCCCAAACCTCCTCAGACCCAAAATCTCCTGAAAGAAGCCTGTCATCTTCGCGACAGAAACTTGTGCAGCACGCCGTACAGAGGTGTACAGAACCCCCATCAAATCCTTTCGAAAAAACCCACACGCCACCTCCTGGGCTTCTTCAGCTGCCGGCGTCGTCGTTTGTTTTAGCGACTGCAGAGACGTGCTATCAATCAGGTAAGGTCGACCCACTCATGGTACTACAAACACCAGCAGGGCTTCTTGTTGTGCTCATTATAGGGTGTTCTGTGGGTTTTGGGTGCTTGCATAGGCTGCATAGGTCTTAGCAGCTTTTTCTGGGAGTGTTGTACAAGGCCTGGGAGTGTTGTACAAGGCTTTATCAAGCTCTCTTCGGTTTGTAGATGTAAACCCTAAACCCTAAACCCCTAAACCCCAAACCCAAGCCCAAAACCCTGAAACTCTAAACCCTGACCAATAAACCCGTGGCTGCTGGAAGTTTAATGTTTCGGGGCTAACGCCAAACCCTAAACGCTACACCAAGCCCCCATTCCTAAACCCTAACCTTCGGCTTAAACCTTAGCCGTTGCTTTCGGGCTTGCTGAGGGCAAGAATCTTTAAATCCAAGCCTCAAAGAAAGGGGGTGCATACATCAGGTGTTTGGGTTTTGGGTTTAGGGCATTAGGGTTCAGGGTTCATACGTCAGGAGTTTGCATGACAACCTTAACTACATCGGAGTTCGAATTGGGGTTACGAAGAGAAGCGCCAAAGAGCAAAATGCTGACTTGATGAGGCCCGAAGTGAGGTACCTTGAGGACATGGAAGCTCAGTACGTCAAAGAAGCTTTCTACCGGCTGTCGAGAGCCCTTAAAGCAAGTCGGTTCGTCCTAAACCCTGGACCCTGAACCGTTAAACTCGCGGTCTTACTGTCACTTTAATAACAAAGTCGCATGTAACAACAGAAGAAGTTTTGTGCATTGTATGTATCCGGGCTATCATATGACCCTGTGCTTCTTTAATTACGGGATCTTAAACCCTAAACCCTAAACCCTAAACCCTAACCCTTGAACCTGCCATTTATGGAGCTCCTGTTACGGGGATCCTCGTCCTGGGACTCGCTTGAGGCTTCCATACAGGCAAGGTTCCTGCAACCTATTGAATGACCTATTGGCTCAAACCTGAGACCGAAAGGTGAAGGTTTAGGGTGTAGTGCTTAGGGTTCAGGGTGGGGGAGGGGGGCTAAGGGGGTTTGGATTTGGCATTTTGTTTAAGGCTCAGAGAGTTAAGATCCAAGGTGTAGAGTTTAGGGCTTCCAGGATGTAATGAGTTCACGATGATTTTGGTGAAGGGCTTTGGCTTGAAGACGTTGGGAAAAGACTTGAGGTGGAGGCTGTACTTTAGAGTGCACTGGAGTTTGGAGTTTGCGGCTGACAGCTGAGGTTCAGGTTTGAGGGGTCCAGGATTTGGTGTTGGGGTTGAGGGTTTAATCGTAAACGTGCAGAGCTCGCCTCTTCGTCAATGGCATCCCCCTCCCTGGCTACCGCTGCATCCATGCTTGTATTCCTTCTTTGAAATGGGCACGAATGCACTGGTGTCAGCTAAAAGGGCCTGGGCCAACATGCCGGCTGCGCACTTACGTGTCACCTTCGTTGTATAGACATGTAGGACTTCGAGGCGATCTAAGATGTATCATCGTTGCCGTTTCTATTCGCATTGCCATTGGTTCTTTTGGCAACATTCCACTCCTGTCTGCTTAGAGGAAGGACAGCTATTGAGCGGCAGCTGCCCTGACAACACACCACTAACGTAATGCCAATGCCAAACACTCAACCTTCGCCCTGGCATGCAGATCAAACAGACAAACACTGGCGCATGTCGTTCGTTTGCGCTCCTGTCGGTCCTACAATTTCTTTTACACCCAAGAATCAAGCCTAAGCCGAAGCTACAACGGTTGAGGGATAGGGTATACGGTATAGGCCCCACAGCGCTCAGTTGGCACCCGACACCCGCTGGAGACGGAGGCCAAGTTATAGAGGTGTGCTGAAAAGTTTGGGCTTTGGGCTGACTTGGGAACGTCATCCCAAACGGGGCCTGTCGCAATTCAGGCCTGTGCCTAAATGCCTGGTACCGCTTCAGCAACTCTCCACAGTAATATAGAAGCCTAAACAATTATCAATCTTTTGCCAAGTGCCTCTTTCACAACTACACCACCGTGTCACTACAGTGAAAACCAAAACTCTGATTAGAAGACGCCCCCGTTATCACTTTTTTGCCGGTGCGAACGCGGTGGATCTCGGCGGGAATCCAAGCTTTAGCTCATTCTCGGGTGACCAATGAGATAAGAAACAAAGAGTGAGAGAGAGCGCAAGCAAGAGAGAGAGAGAGAGA
>CAJNJA010008767.1:0-14810 GCA_905231915.1 Symbiodinium necroappetens | reverse complement strand
GCTCAGAACTTCACGAGCTCCTTCCAGTCCTGGGCTGCTGTCGAAACCCCACTGCTGACTTCGCCAGATGATCTCAGCCACACTTCAACAGGGACCCCCGAGACTCTTCACACTCAATGGACAGCCCTGGCCTTAGCCCATCACTCAAAATCGCCAAACCCAAGCACCCAAAGGCCTTCAGCAGCTCCTTTGCGGCCTCAAAGTCCTGGGATGCTCGTCCCCACTCCTTGGAGCCACGAGACGTTGCGGCTGTCGAGCATCCAGTTGCTCAACACAGTAGCTCAACACAGGTTGGGCCACCCTCCCAGTCAAGGGTGATAAGCTGATGTTTCCACTGCCACATCCCTATCCCCACCCCCATACGAAAGTCAAGACTCCTTGTTGAAGCCATCCACACCCACGGTGGAGATCTTCTGGGAGAATTCTCGGGCCTTGTTGTAAGCCGGGGAACCTTCGGCACCAGAGAAGTACACCATGTCCTGCCGAGATGTTGCTGCGAGTTGGAGTTTGCCTCGAGCCTACAGTCTGCAATTTCCGATGCATGTGGCAGTTCTGGTGCTTCGCTCTGCACATCTTCCGCCCTGGATGAGTTGGTAGGGAGTCGCCACGGCTTCTGTCCGACTGCTACACTTGTGTAGCTGCTGCGCCGGAGTTTGCTTTCACATTAAGAGGTCCGAGATACCCAACCTGCAAGCTCCACGCGCAATTCACCAAGCCCATGACTTTCTGTCACCACCAACCCAAAAACACCTCCGGTTGAAGAGGCATAGTGGAAAGGCTGCATGGTCAATGGGCTGCTTCTGGTGTCGGCGCTTTCTTGTGTCACCTCAACAAGATTAGACTTTGCTCAATGGATCAGAAACCGTGCATCGAAAATCGAGCAACAAAAGCGTAGCACCTGATGAGAAAAGTTAGCCCCACCCGGAAAATCGAAAGTGGTTGCACTTTGAGAGAGAGAGAGAGAGAGAGAGCTGCATGCATGACTCCATGCCCCGAAATCGCCACACTGGAAAACCGCCCACAGCTACGTGCATTGAACCCGAAGCAATCCCAAACCTCAAGCACTGGAGTCGCACCAACACCGTTCACAGCTGCATTGCACCCTGCAGCACACTATAGAGCCGTCTGAAGCTGCATTGAACCCATTCCAACAGCCTCAAGCCTGTCAAGTCTTGATTGTCACAGACGGGTCTTGCAGCCGGAACAAGGAATCTTTGCCGTTAAGTCAAGAGTCGGAAACTGTTAAACCGCATGCCCCTGCAAACCTCGCGTGCCAGGAGGAAATGCATCTTGAAGACCCCATCTGCCCCAGCATCTTGAAGCCCGTTGTGATACTAGGCCCGTCCTGCTTGAAGCCAGCAGCCTCCTGGAGGTTGGAGGTCAGCTGCTGCGACTGCTTCGTCTTGATGTAAAACTGGCAACATCGATGGGCTGTCACATGCTTGCTTCGATTGGCAGAACCTAGCAGCTAGCAAAAGCCACGCGCATGAAGGGAGACAGAGGAAGACAAAGCGGAGACCAAATCCAAGAACCCGGCGAGAGCCACCCACAAGAAGGGAGACAAAGCGGAGACAAGGAGTCCAAAGATCCGGGCAAGAGCCAAACCCTTCGGACCCCCACAAGCCGCTCTTTTTTAGTCGAAGCCACCCAGACACCAAGCCCACCGAAGCCCCCCAAACGCTTCTAAGTCAGTCAAAGCCCACTCAGACCCCAACACTAAAGACAGTACCACTGTATTGTGAGTATGTGCGCATGTCACGACCTGCAAGTCAGTTTTTAGTCCAGGTTTCAATGGGACGGAGACCCTGGCAAAACATCTGGCTGCTTGCGGCTTTACCATCACACATGGTCTCTCCACCCTCTCACTCTCACCCGCAGGCTTCAACATGCAAGCATGAAACATGAAAGGCAGGACACCCAAACCTGGAAAAGTCAGGGCGAACATGCATTTCATCGTGTGATGCGTTCGATGTTACACGATACGTTTATGAGTTTATGCTTGACTTGAGACTGTTTCGCTCGAACCAACTACCTTGCTAAGCGTCGCGTTGTGGTGCACCCTGTGCTGTTCGCTGTCATCCCAAATGCTGCTTTTGCTTCTTGCATGTATTGCTGCATGTATGCATGCATGCATGCATGCAAGCCATTGGTGTAGAAAATTGTGAAACTGACACGCCAAATACAGTCTGCCAGGACTTTCCTCTTGTACCACCGACGAATTTGTCAGAACTCGCACTGCATGATGCGGACAAGATATGCATGTCAGACGACAGCGGCCACAGCCTGATTCCGAAGATTGCTGAGTATGTGCTCCATGAGTTTACGAAGATAATTGTGTAGCAGCATGGTATCTGGTACAAGCAAGAGATCACGAAATGACCTCGTTCATTGTGTAGTATGTTTGCAAAGCCGCATACCATGCAGTACACCTGCGAGACATCCTGGTTCCACTTGCGAGAAGGGTGGGGTAAGGTAATGGACTGCCACACAAGGATTCCAAGGTAGGGCTGCAACTGCACAGCACGCAGATATGCACATAGAGCAAGACATGCTTGATGTTGACGTGATGTGTACGGCCATACAGCCCTAACTCAGTGCAAAGGGACGGCGGTCTTGTCGAAACGCTCGAAGGAGTTCGCCAGGGCCTTCTTCCTGCGCGCCACCTGCGAAAGGAGGAACTCAGAGCCTTCAGGTATCAAGTTGGGATTGCCGGAGTGAAGAGGTTTCAAAGGCTACAGCACAGCTAGGGCCTAGGAGCCAACACTTCGAAGAGGAGCCCCTGTAGGTCCAAAAGCTCCCTGGTCCGCTGGTGCCTCCTGGTCGGTGCGGGCCTTGTAGACGGACTCATCTCCAACCTCGCCTTTGCTCCGTGGATGCTCATCCCTGTAGTCAGAGCATCCCAATATCTTCTTGACATGTTGCGTCTCGCACTATTTCGATAAACGCCTTGGGATCAAGAAGCGCCATAACTAACATGCTGAAACCATGAAAGAGCAAAGTCACTGAACTGCGAGTACGGGTTGATCGGGTTGTCGTTCTGGTTGTAGACATCAGAGACACCGCCTGCGAGTCGGATTCTTGCCGCTCGTGGAAGGCCTAGTCAAGTTACATAGCAAGTTTTCAGTGCCGCCTATGCCATGCTTCCTGACTATCGCACGGGGGCAATCTTAGTTATAGACAGAGTTCAACGAATACGTTTGAATTGCGAACCAATTTCCTGTTGCGCGAGCGCAGTACAAATATGCAAACTTCTGAGGCAAAGCCCGAAGCCGCAGAACTTCCATTCCACGTCTGTAGAGGGTGACGCTGGGGCTAGCAGCTAGCAACAATCCGGTCAAAACCCGCATAGGATCAACCGCTCCATTGCCTAGAGGAATAAATGCGAGATGTGCCTTTGAGGCCTTCAGGAGCGCAAAGGAAAGGAGGCGTGCTGCAACAAGCAGGTAGATGGCCGGATGAGTAGACTGGTCCGGTGTGTCATTATGTACACAAAAAAGAGCACTTGCTGGCACAAGCTTCTCTGCCATTGCTGTCGTCCTGCAGGACATTCCTAAAACTACTCAAGTCCGCCAAGACAATACGAGACCAAGAGCATCTCGTATCCCGCCTAATCGCCAGCATAAACAGCAGGGCTGCTGACCGTCCGAACCTCTGCACAAACCTCGACCCCGCTCCACAAGACCTGCAACACCTACGAATCCAACACTGCCGGGTCAAGAGCATGTTTGCCCAGTGTCAACCGTGCACTTCAGGACGTTGTGACAGTGACATGACAGGAACAGCTCGGAACACTCCATAACACTCTGTTCCCACAACCCCGGACGCACCTCCGAGGCCGAAGAAGGACAGCTTCGGGCTCTCCGCCTCCGATGCTGTTAGATCGGGCTGGATCACGCGTCGTTGTGGTTTTGCGCTTTGTGGGGTTTTCTTTGTCAGATTCAGCACGGGGCTCCGTGTCGTCGGCTCGGTGTGGATGACAAGGGAGACACTAGGAAGACTTCAAGAGATCTTACACGTGTGTGGGCTTCGAAAGGCACTCTTGAGCCCTGCAGAAACATGCTTGTCGTGATGTCTGCAAACATCCCGAAAGAAACTGCGCTTCACTCCTGTTCCATTCCAAAGCTCGGGCTCGGGCTCAAGAGATCACAAGCCGGAAATTTGCTGGTTGAGAAGAGCTTGAACCACAAAAGAAAATCTGACGGACCTGGGCTGGTCCCGGAGCTGCGACGCTGGCTGCTATAAGGGCCGCTGCCATCGTTGCTGCGGCCTTCAATGCAATCATCTTCCGTAAAGCCTTTACCGGCAGTTCTCCGCGACTTGATTTTCCCACAGCTTGCTGTCTGGGCCTGACATGAGTCTTCCTTCAGATGAAGGCTGTAGCACCCCGTGCCGCTACCTAAGTGGCACGCGGCCATAGCCCGGAAGCCCATGTCTTCAAATCACTATAGGAACGTCTTACGAGGTTCATTATGTATGCACCCGGCAAGGACACCAGCTTATAGCTGGCACAGAAGCCGCGGATGCCGAAACCATTGGAAACTATCCGACATGTCGACTAGAGCAGGGCAACCTCTTGGCATCGTTTCAGAGGTATTTCAAACAACTCTGACCTTACTTAAATTCACGGAAACAACGGGACAAAACCGCTTACGCCATAGCCTCGCCCCTCAGCTTCGGGGTTACGAAGGCATCCTCCTGGCGGCGAAAGAGCCTCAAGTGCGAGGAGACTCTGCGAAGTCAGCCAGACTTTGAAACAGTGGTTGGAAGAATGCCTCCTGCACACCCGAACCCACTGATCGGGCCAACTTGAGCTGACACGAGAGACTAAGGGTCAATTTCAAAAAGCCCGACGCCCACATGCCCAGTGGCTGCAAAACTGACACCACGCCGGCCACCAGCAGGGCCTGCTGCACATGGTGGAACAAGCTGGTCAACGGATCGCAGCTGCGACGCTCCTGCAATTCCATCTTCTCTCGACTTTCCCACCGATGAACCTGCCTTGGACAGCAGCGAGGTGCGAGCCATTCTTGCTCTTTTGGTTTGGAGGGAGGGCCGAACAAGCAGATCCAGCTGGAAGCCGAAGAAGTGGCTGCACGAGGACACCCATCTTCTGCATGCCCACAAACACACACCGATCTCCCGGATAAGTCATAAACACAGTGGTTACAGCTGCACATCCGAACGTCCGACCTGCAAGCTTGAACCCAATCCAGAACCACCGAAGCTCTCCTGACCGCGCCGATGTCTGCTTCCAAGGCCTCTTCCAACTCTTACAGTAGTCTTTAGTCTTGCTCAAACTCGCAACATTTAGGCTGTGGCGAAATGCCAACACCTGCGGGCAGCATCAGTGAAAGTTGCACAAGCTTCGGCCCAGTCGACACCCCCACATCGAAGCGAAGCTACTTTTTTCCCCGACCGCTACTTTGCGGGAGGCAGTTGTGCGCTGAGACACATCCTTCCGCGAGTTCTCAAGCCGGAACACGTGCACTCCTTCATCATCTCGACCTAGCTCCTTTGCATGATGAAGCCAACAGTCCGAAATGGATGCCTCCTTTAGTCTGGCGATGTCGATCTGTGCTGCATCTGAGGAGGCTTGTGGCTTCCAAGGCTTCGAGGCGAGTCGCAGAATGAAAGTTATAGGAGGGCATTAGGTCCGTTGCATCGGCTGCACGTGGGTGCCGTGACGCAGGCCTTGCTCTGCAACCGGCTTTTGTGTTGTTTTCTAGTCTGGTTGTACATGTTTATAAGGTTAGACTTCAAGATGACGAAGATGGAAGGACAAGGCCAACATTCCAGAAGTCGGCAGAGTGCTTCAGCTCCCCAACACGAAGAACAGCAAAGGACGAAGAATCTCAAGATGCGCAAGCGAATGCCGTTGCAGACCTCTCTCGATGATGAGTTCCCCGTTCTGCGTCCTGGTAGTGGCAGGCGTGCCTTGTCTTCAAACGAATCCGTCAGGGTGTAACACAAGTGCGAGTGTGCACTGTTTGCGCACGGGGTCGTGGGTATGACACGACACTCAGGACCAATGGGAGCTGCTCACGGCCACTACCAGCACAACTCTCAAGCTTCAGGGCTCTGAAACAGCTAGAGTAGATATAGTCAACTTAGTACAAGACTGGCAGGTGCCGGCATCACATGTGTGTGACGCACGGGATTTTCCAGGTTCGGGGATCCACATCTTCAGTCCAGCGTCCGTCCAAAGGAACGCCTGTCATCTCCGCCAGGGCCACGGCAATTCTTGCCTTCTTTGCACGTGCCGTCGCAGTAGCTCTGCAAGAGAGCGAGAGCTCACAGGAAACTTGCTGAGTGCCCTTCAACTACGAAAGCTATCGATACTAACAGCATGGCCTGAAGAATAAGTGACGCTGCCATCCACACTCTTGGGTACCCCCATTGAAGCATCCCAAAGCCCCCTGCTGCTTGTCTGAGCCGAGAAATAGTGTTCGCATCTGCATTCAACTCTCATCACTGAATGTGCACGGGACTCAAGGTCTAGTAGAGCTACAGGGCGCGAGCTTCAGATTGAAGACGATGGAATGCTTGAGTCCAAAGCATATGACAGGAAAAGGGTTGGAATGGACCCCAGGAAACGATCCTGCGTGCTTTAGGAGCAACTGCAGGGTACGTCGAGCTCATCACACTTGCCGAGCTTATTCGCATAGAGAGACAGCTGTCTAGGGCTTGTATGCCAGTTCACAGGGGTGCGAGGAATTACCTCTGCATTTGCAAAGGATACGTGATCAACTTCGAAAGGGGTTTTTAGCCTTTTGTGGGAGAGACTTTAATCAATGCTGGCAGAGCTGGTCAGGATTCCACATGATGCCACTACAAAGACGCACGAAGTTAGCATGCCAAGTCATAAAGTGAATGGTCCCCGTGTCCCACAAACCCGCAGAAGCAGACTTTTGGCTACTCACCTTTGCCAAGCAGCTCAAACATTCATTGGTCGCGGCAGGACAAGGGCTTTATGCCGGAGAGCCGTGCGAAATGGCTGCTATTGTGGTTGTTGCTTGGTGGGACCTTGAGCGAAATCCAAGGTCCAAACTCGGATCGGAACACATCGTTCAGGGCTCACTTTTTCGATGGCGTACGGGCAACAAGCGACGGTCTACAATTGCCAAGGTCCAAGGCTTCGTCAGCAGCTCCCAGCATTGAGCCCAAGGACATGAGGCCACTGGAGGTTGAATGCATAAGACACCGCATTCTGATCGAGCAATAAGCAACGCTGATTTCTTAGTATAACAATGGAATAACGACGGATACTCGGAAGTCCAGAGGCCGCAGCTACCGTGGACGAGCATTGTCCAACCACAGACCCCGTGGTTAAACAACAGCCGCTGCAAGTTCCGCCCGTTTCGCTTCAATCCCTTCCTCAGCACGTTCGAGCATGATAGCCGATAGCTAGAAAAATCCGGGACTGACTGAAACAAGGGCTCCGTTTTGCTGCAGATTCACACGAGCAGGAGAACCTACATGACGACCCTGCATTATATGAATATGGTTACAGCATCAGTTCAGGGTTTCCCGGTCCGAGATCCATGAAGATGGCTTGTTGATGAAACATTTGAGGCTGGGAATTCAATTTTCTTCGTGAAGAAGTGACTTCAACGAGCAGGTACTGTAGAACGAAAGAAGTGCAAGTAGACCCGTCATAATCACAGCTGTTAATGCCTTTATACTCTTCGGTTCTCAAAAAGCAGCTGGTGATGACCTCATCCACGACAACGTTGAGTGGGCTCCTACCTGCCTTGACCATCGTGCCTTGCATAAATGCGTCGTTTTGCGTTTTCTGGCTTGGGGACACCCTTCCCACTCGCCGAATACTGAATCCAGAGCCGCATGTGTCCGGTGACAAGTTGACAAAGAACATGCAGCAGCATACAACATTATCAGTACCTCCGCTCTGTGAAAACTTGAAAGTCGATGTTTGAAAGCTGCAGGTCAAGAATCGTGTATGTCTCGAGCATGGTGGGCCCCGGTTTCCGAGAAAAGGGTTGCTACGAGCCGGAGGTTTACATGATTCTGACAGGCCCAAACATGCTGGTGTCTCCAGGTTCGAATGGTTATAAGAATGGTGATGGGTCATGGTCGAACGCACTTGCCAGGTTTCCTCCCAAGCTCAGTTCGTCTCGTGTCATCTCGCGAGGAATTTGGAGCTTCGAGCAGCAATCTTTCTCAAAGGCAAACTCTTGCCAGCCACCTCTCATCGGTTCAGTTCTTGCCACCAAGGCTCTGTCGCCCGTTTAGGTCCTGTACGTGTGCACACATTTATGAGCATTTATTTTGAGTGTTTCCGTGATTTGTCCTTGAAACTTTTCCCCCCAAAACCAGCCATTCACTTACAAGTTGGCTGTCTCTGCCAACAAGGGTCCAGTAAGCACCCTTCGATCAGACAACTGATACATCCACCGAGTTCAGACTAGAGAAGTAGGGCTTGCAGATTCGAGGAACTAGGGAGATGCCCTGCTTGCTCGCAACCGTCTGCTAGGATCCCGCTCACAGAACCTGGGCTTTGCGGCAGGCGCTGTCATATGCATAGCAGGAACGTGGCCACTTTTCTGCCAAGTTCCTGCAGTGTGCGACAGGCACGCGGATGCCCTCTGCTAGCGTGACAGCGTGACATAGTTGAGCCCCGGAGCACCAACACATGACAATCTGATGCAGAGCAATGGCCAAACATGGCCGCACTTTCTTGCCACTCGCACTCGCTCAAGTCAGGCGTGGTTCCGAGTGAACACTAGCAAACCACTGGCAACTGCTTGCAGCTCATCGCGAGCCAGTTGTTCACATGCACCAAGGTTGTGATTGTAAGTTCGTGGGAGACATCCGCGTGTTCAAAGGTCCACTACCGTGGACCACAAAGCCATCTTCGACGTGCACCTTTCACCGCTCTGCCCTGCGCCGGATCATGAGGTCGGAGACCGTTCGCCGCACGGAGCCTGAAATCCGCTATTCAACAAGCGAAATATGGCGAAGTTGTCAGTGCCTTGGGCTGACACTGAATAAACGCAGTCTATCATCTCTGTCCCTGCGTGGTTGATGTATGTTAGTGTATGTTCGTGTCAGGTCGAGATGGGTTCGACTACCAAGGCTATTTGCATGGTGTCTGTTGGGAACTTCCGACGAGTGACAGTTTGCCAAGCTGGCCCGCAGTGAAAGGACGCAGGAGGACACGGTGAAGGCGCTGGTGGCCCTTGCACCATGCTTCAAGTAGTCTCGGTGTTTCGCAAGTGACCAAGAAGGTCTGCTCGGGCTTATGGCACTGGAATGTGCAATGTATAAGCCGCCTCTTCAGCTCGGCTTGAAGACTTTCTGAGAATCACTCTTGAAATGAGACGGAAGCCTTAGGTTGATGGATAGGCCAGGCAAAGTCACAAATACTGCCATATCATGTGCACCGAAAGTGAACAGATTAATTAAGCACGTAGGGCGTGCTTACAAGAGCTCGCGCCACTGGAGCTCACATGTGAGCCCTCGATCACTTGCTGGGCCAAGTGAAACCTTTGTCTGCTCGGCCACTCACACCGGAAAACGCCAGGACGGTATGCCTGCAAATACGACAACTTTGAAAAGCCCAATGACCGAAGCCTGAAACAAAAACGGCACAGAATATGACGAAAAAACAGCCGGTGAAGCCTGGCATAGCGCAAAGATCGCGAATCAGGCAATCGCGCTCCAACTCAGCTGGGACACGTGTTCGGGCTTCCCCAAATTTTGTTTGACACTGAGCACTATGGATCCTTTCTGACGTGTGAGTGTGTGTGTGTGTATGTATATATACAACATATTCATATACATACACACATTGTACACATTCTGCATAACTACTACATGTGTATATATATATATACACACACATGTACGTTCCTTCACAGATCTCGGTCTGCAAGCGCGACAGTTCTGTGACCTTCGCTTCACCGTGCGAGGAAAAGTTCGGAGAGCCGAAAGAATCCAGAATCCACATACCGTCGGGAGGACTAGTGTCGCCATCTTTGCATGCACTCGCGCGAACGTACTTGCATGTCATTACCGCTTTACTGTGTGGTTTTACAAGAGGGATGGAGCACCTGGAGAGGAAGCGGGTTGACGTTCCAATTATGCTGTGTATCAGTGTTCCTGTCATACTATAGGACCCAGGATTCCATCAGATCTGGCAGGGAACCTTGATCAAAATGAAACAGTCCCCAAAAGAACGCTGCAAACCGCTGAGCACCCCACTGCTGAGCCATACTGCTGCACAAGGACCTGGTCCAGAAATTGATCTGATCCATAGGGTTTGCATTAAGTTTGAAAGAGTCTCCACTGAGTTCGTCACAAAGCTACAGTCTTCACAACCAGAATCGACACGACCAGCTACATCGTCAAAGCACGATCATATCAATCATATCAACCTCAGTACTAATGTCTGCAGCCGACGTAGGAAGCATTGCTCGTCGATGTCATAGCAGTCATGGTAGTGGTGCAGCAGTGGATTGGTCGTAGCAACTGCGAAAGGTGAAGAAGAATTAGCACCAGAGTCGTCGACGTGAGTAGCAGTAGCAGTAGTAGAGGTAGTAGAGATGGCGGTGCCGGTAGTAGTAGTAGCAGTAGTAGTAGTAGTAGTAGTAGTAGCAGTAGCAGGAGCAGCAGCAGCAGCAGCAGCAGCAGTAGTAGTAGTGGTGGTAGTAGTAGTAGTAGTAGTAGAAGAAGTAGTGGTAGTAGTAGTAGTAGTAGTAGTAGCAGTAGTAGTAGTAGTAGTCGTCGTAGTCGTGGTGATGGCGCCGCGGGTAGTGATTGTCGTGGTGGTGGTGGTGGTGGGGGCGGCGGCCGCGGCGGTGGTGGCGGGGGCGGTGGTGGTACTGGTGCTGGTGGTGAAGCGCAGTCGTAACAACAGCTCATCCGCACCATCATCTTTGTGAACTGAAATAGCGAGTTCAAGGAAAAGGCTACTTTTATCCACTGG
Source organism: Symbiodinium necroappetens (assembly GCA_905231915.1). Lineage (NCBI taxonomy): Eukaryota > Dinophyceae > Suessiales > Symbiodiniaceae > Symbiodinium > Symbiodinium necroappetens. The sequence continues at coordinate 3,865 of CAJNJA010008767.1, read as the reverse complement.
TACATCGCCACAGCGAAGCTTGAAACCGAGGATCCGGCGCTGCCGGTGTGCTGGCTAGGCACTTCTCGCTCCTATGGCGCCGGGGACGCAGCTAGACAAATCGAATTGATCATTGAAGCCATGGTGCGATGGGAAATTTAGCATTTGTGTGTGTGTGTGCTTGCCTGCGTCTCTCTGTCTCTGTCCGTCTGTCTGTCGGTCTGTCTGGCTGGCTGGCTGAGTGTCTGTCTGTGGGTCTTTCCGTCTGTCGGTCTGTCCGTGCGTCTGTGTCTGTCTGTCTCTGTCTGTCTGTCTGTCTGTCTGTCTGTCTGTCTGTCTGTCTGTCTGTCTGTCTGTCTGTCTGTCTGTGTCTCTCTCTGTCTGTCTGTCTGTCTGTCTGTCTGTCTGTCTGTCTGTCTCTCTGCCTCTCTGTTTCTGTCTCTCTGTCTGTCTGCCTTGGTTGCTTGCTTGCAAGGGGTTTAGGGTCCCAAAAGACCCTTGGCCGGAAGGCCTACCCCCCACGTCTCGCGATCCGAAGGTCTGAGCAGCCACTTCCTGCATGAGCGAACTCGCTCGTGTTCCCCCGACTGGACTTGTGAACCCCATCCCCCGAAAACACTCCTGAACCATGACCCTGGAAAACCTTCAGGTCTCAGTCCGGTCTTCCACGGTCCTTCCAGCAACAACTACGCAGGAGGTTTGATTGTCCCGTTGTGGCTTCCAGGGCACCAGCGCAGCAAACACACCAGAGTCAAAGCAGATTCCAGATAAGCACTACCGTGAACAATGCGTCTGGCCCCTCTCCTTTTTGTCAAATGAGCTCCACTCCCCCCGGCTTTGGTTCTGTCTGTTCCCTGTCTGTTTGTCTGTCTGTCTGTCCGTCTGTCTGTCTGTCTGTTGTCGGTCTGTCTGGCTGTCTGGCTGTCTGTCTGTCCTGTCTGTCCTGTTTGTCCTGTCTGTCTTGTCTGTCTTGTCTGTATTGACTGTCTTGTCTGCTGTCCTGTCTGTCTGTCTTGTCTGTCTCTGTCTGCCTCTGTGTCTGTCTGTCTCTGTGCCTGTCTCCTGTGTCCTGTCCTGTCCTGTCTTATCCTGTCTTGTCTTGTGTGTCTGTCTCTCTCTCTCTCTCTGTCTCTTCCTCTTCTTTCACAATTCCAGATGTGGTATCCATATTCCGGTCCTGCACCCCAGGTGATGGCCGGATGCAGATCTCCTGCCAGGCTGTCCCTCACCAAGTCACTCGTCGCAGTTCACTCGCGCAGATTTCGAGGTGCCGCGCAGTTAGCATGCTCGACAGCAGAATGCAGCAGCTCGCCAGCAACAGTCCTCCCCAAACTCGCCCCAAACCACCTACATATAATTATGTTACTTATTTCACTAACATTACTTGATGTTTTGTTTATATGTACACACACAAGCACGCACGCACACACGCACAAAGCCCGTAGAAGTCCCTGAACAAGATTCTCTATGAGTACTGAGGGGTTGGCCGCACCCGGCCATGTCTTTCCTCACGTGCAACGGACAAGGAGACGGCTCTGCAGAATCTCAGGGCTGCTTTCCACTTGATGCTCATCGGCTGGAGTGCTTTGGTGTTGCTGGAGTCCGATTCACAGCAACAAGACCATGCGATACTCTAAAGCGTGGCTCAAGTGTGCATGCTTTGAAACAATCTTCTCAACCCTCAGTCCTACAAGATATTGAGCCTCCCCCAAAGCTCTCTCCACAGCAATTTGGCACAGCTTCGCTTCATCGCGAGAAAGAGAGCAGGAGGACTCCCCCCCCCTGCATGCAATCGCCCCCTGGTCTCAAAGACTGTGCCGACGCAGCTTCTCTCTCTCTCTCTCTCTCTCTCGTCTACTCTTCTTCTCTTCTTCCTCTGGGCGTATACAGGGGACTGTCCCCCTGCCTCCAGGGCCCCTCATACTTTCTGGAGCTTCGGGAAGGACGTGAAACGACACATTGAGATTCCCCGAAGAAAAGGATACTAGTTATATTATAATGTGCAACCAGTAGCGAAAGCCAATCGAGCGCTGACACATGCCTGGTGCAGAATGGCTTACCCCGTAGCTGGCCGCAACAAAGAACACAAACGACTCTTTTTCACTTCACTTCACTCCCTGGGTCCAGGAGGGCTGGCTTCACCGAAACCCGCGCCCCTGTTGCAGGGCTTCGTAGGGAAGCGTGAAAGCAAAGGAGCTGTGAAAAAGACATGGTTCCCCGCTGTATGGAGAAAAAACATAGCACTTCTCTCTCTCTCTCTCTCTATCTTCCTCTCTGTGTTTGTGCATGCATGTGTGCATGGCTCTGTGCCTCTTTATTGCTGTCGCCTTGAACTTGGGCCTGGCTCATCTCTCAACAGTTCCCACGACCGGCATAACCGGCCAAGTAGTAGTTACACTCCTCTGCGCATCCCGGAGCGCCGGTAGCGCAACACTGCTAAGCCAACCAGCACGACCCACCCCCGTCTCCCTCTTTCTAGATTTGCAGATCACTTCACCCCTGTGGCCCCGGCTCCCTGAGCCTCGGCCAACATCGCCTCGAGGCGAGCCTTGCACCCAGCGATGCGAGCGACGCCTTCTGAGCTCTGAGCTTTCGAGTCTCCGAGCTCCGAGCACGGGCCGTGTGCGGCCGCGGCCGCGTTGCTGGAGCCACAGGCTTTTGCGGCACCTGCACCGTGGCTCGAGTGACTTGTTGTCTTTCGGATCCGCACTTCCACACATAATTGGGCATTAGTTGGGCTGAAAGACTAGTGTGTCTTTGCCCACATGCATCCGGAAGCAAAAGCCATTAGTTTGCGTGAGTAGCCCGCTACTTTTTCTCACCCCAGAACATGCTACGGTGCAAGTCCGACGACCACCCTGTCCTCCTTTCCTATTCCACGCGTACAAGCTAGGAAGGGCGAGGAGCGGTGAACTCGCTCTGAAAGTGACTGGTTTACGGAAGCGCGCTTTTGCATAAGAGCTCAAGGGCCCTACGTCGAGGGAGTCCACAAGTGAGCCGATAGTTACGGCGGGCATTAACAGGTGAGACCTAGGGGCACAGGGGTGCACAACTTTCACACTCCCACTCTTTGGTCCTGAGGCCACTTGTGGGAACCTCCCAGGATAAGCCCTGTGTGCTGGGAGCTAAAGCTTCTACCAGCGCCCGAGCAGCTGCTAGCAGTTTAGACCTTGGGGTCCTGCTGCCTCACCTCGCGGAGGTGGCACGTTGGCTCGCGCAGCCACGGAAGGAAGGCCCATCTCAGGGCGTCGCTGTCCTTCGTCAGAACGTCGGCGACCATGAGCCCTGTTGGCACCCAACGGAACCATTTAGGGTCCAGTGCTTCTTGAATGGCTCTCACAGACATCAGCACTCTTTTCTCTTCCGTGCTCGGGTTCGCAGATATCACTGCGTCAAACAGGCTTCTGCAGTCTGTTGCGTGCACGTGCAACAGCTTGGGCCCTGTCTTCAAGACCGACTCACCACTGATGATCTCCGTCATCACGCAGTTGGTGTGGTAAGCCCGGTCTATGGCGTCATCGGCCGCGTACGCCTCACCCGCGATGGTAGAGCGGACTACTCGTGGAGTCCTGGTGGTCTTCCAGTCCAGAAGGACGCACCTGTCCAACCCTTCCAGGGCAACACGGGTGGTGAGGACTATTGCAATTCCCTCTTGAGACTTGTAGTTCAGGGCGTTCGCCCAGCTACTGTCTCCGTACGATACCACGACCGTTTGGTCATCCAGTGGTATAGGCCGAATCACCAGACCTACGTCGTCTGTTGCTTTCGCGAACGACATCAGTCGATACAGGCCTTTCAGGTCCTCGACTGTTGTCTCAGTTCCCTTGTTAGCTAGGGACACTCCTGCCGCTAGGTCGGGCCGGGTCTGTCCCGCTAGCCATTGCAG
>CAJNJA010008766.1:0-15238 GCA_905231915.1 Symbiodinium necroappetens | reverse complement strand
AAAAAAAAAAGAAACAAAACAAGCTAAACTCAAGCCACCGAAACCCTTAAATCTACACCCAAAAGCCTAAACTCAAATTTCCAGGCCGAGACCAGACTGCGTGAGGGATCACCCGGGCCCTGGACGGTTTACCATGGCAAAGGATGCGAAGAGGCTCGCGCTTCGGCGTTTGGGGTCTTGGGGTTCGGGTCTTNNGGTTTAGGGTTGAATTAGGGGTTTAGGGTTCAGGGTTTTTTAGGGACGGTGAAGATTTTAAAGTGCAGAGAGTAAGGCGCTGGTGAGGGTTCAGGAATTAGGGCTTTAGCGAATACGGGGACCTTAAATAACTACCTATGCTATTGTGGGGGGGGGGGGTCCTTACTATAAATTTTTATCACAATAAACTTCAAAGCCCTATTCTAATTATTGAGGCCCCTATGCTAGTTTAGTGTAGGAACCTTATCAAGCAACTTTGAGTCTTTAATTATTGGGGGTTTAGGGTTTAGGGTCCTAAGTTAGGGTCCCTTTGTAGACCCCAAATAGAGTACGGCACCTTCATAAAAAAGAGGACTCTATAAACGGAAACCTAAGTTACAGAACTACACCAAAAATCCCACAGATAGTACCGCGCTCTAATAAAATGACCCTTAAAGGGGACCCTGATTTAGAGAATTGCCAGGGCAGGGCCCTGAAAAAATACAGTAGGGTTTCGGGGGTAAATATAATAATAAGGAGCCCTAGGAACTGTATTGCCTATGGCAAGAAGAGAAAAGAACAGAAATCTCATACTCTAGGGGCCTTAATAATCACCTATACTATTTTTGGGGCTCCTTAATATAATTATAGTATAACATTCCCCAAAACCCTAGTCTTATTATTAAGGCCCCTACATTACTCTTTCAAGCGCCGGTGGACTTCCAGAATGGCTTTTGAGTCACAGGCTTCCCGGCTTCGTGAGGTCAGGGAGGTACTCTTGTAGTAGGGAAGGTCTCCATTTCATGTTTGCTTCCCACCAAGCTTCTGAGACTAATTCGCAAATTCGCGAAGCTCGTCTCACACCTTCCGCTGGGGACGCAGCTTAGCTCACATCACACTTTTGCTTATTCGGCAACTATAAAGGTCAACCTCTTTATTGCCCTAGGATACTGGACAAGTAGGCGCCAATGTCGTGCCTGGTACTGAAGTACCAGGTTTGAGCTTGCACCGGCACGGCTGGTCTCATGGTGTAGCCCTACACCCTAAAAACCCTGTGCAGGACCTTCATCCCGACTATAAGCTACCGCGGATGCACTTTCCCGGCGTCTCTGCTGCTGCAGCAGAGTGGCTGGTGCAGAACAGGGAGACTTAGTAGCTGACTACGAAACTTTTATCCTTTTGCGGTTTATATCACCGATCACCTACCATAATTTAAGAGGTGCCTTTAACCTTTTGCGGTTTATATCACCTACCAAAATTTAAGAGGTTAAGTCCTTAAGCCCTAAACCCTAAACCCTTTTTCGGGCTAGTGTACTCTCCCGGCTAAGGACATGGTGGGCTTGGGCGTGGACACGCTTTCGCCAGATGCTGGAGCCAGTGAAGGCGAGAGTTAAGTGCAAGAAAAGTTGGAGGATCTTTTTTTGCAGAAGAAGGAGGGGTAGTTACTGTTGATGATAACATCATCAACCGTACGACTAGGGCAGTCTGATTTATACTCACAGTGAATGCTTTGCATCCTTTCAAGCACCTTTGGGATGCATCCTGTCAGCTCTAGTCTACTCACTTGGCTGTACCATTTGTCCGGCTTGGCTAGGTATTCCTTTGAGCCAGTAGTCGTCCGGCGACAGGCTTCAAGACTCACCATGCTGTGTTGGGAGCTGATCGGCCACTCGGCAGAAAGCATGCCTGTAGCACCAGCTACATGAGCCGTTGAACATCCTGGAGAACCCACATAGAGCCCCTATAAAAGCCTGGTAGCGGACTTTCATAAGTCCGCATAAAAGCCGAGAGAGCTATTCGAACTTGAGCCAAACTCTTAAACACCCCAGAATCGTTGAGCCAAAACGCTAAAGTCTAGTAACCCGATTACAGCCTACTCTATAACCAAGCCCAATTTCACCGTATGAAGCCCTATACCTCCAACCCCAAATCCCCGAACCCCTGTAAAACCCTGTAGAGCTCAGCTTAAAGCCAAAAAGGCCTAAACCCTGAACCCTTTCAAAGGAACCCTTAGCTGGATGCTTAGAGGACTTTGCTACCCTAAGCCCGAACCCTGAACCCTCAATCCTGAACCCTGAACCCTAAACCCGAAATCCTGAACCCTAAACCCCAAAACTCCTTAAACCCCGAACCCTAAACCCTAAACTCCTTAAGCCCTAACCCCTGAACCCTAAGCCCTAAAACCCCTTATAAACCCCTTACGCCCTTGATACTTGGAGGTTCATGGGTTATAACTCCCTTAATATGGGTTATAACTATAGTTACCCTACTGTTAACCCCACTTATAACTACCCATGAACCTCCAAGTAGGGCTTTAGGGTTTAGGGTTTAGGGTTCCTCTAAAGGGTACTAGAAGGATTCCTTTAAAGGGATCTATAAGGGTTCCTTTAAACCCTTGGTAGGTACATCGTGGAAAACTTGAACCTCGAGGGCCTTCCAGCGCGTGGCGCCCGGGTCACTGTGGCCCCGACGGCACTGCGCGGAGCGCCGGAGGCTGGAAGTTTCGGGTTTAGGGGTTTAGGGTTTTAGGGTTTAGGGGTTTAGGGGTTTCGGGTTTAGGGGTTTAGGGTTTAGGGTTTAGGGTTTAGGGTTTAGGGGTTTAGGGGTTTAGGGTCTCTTTTTTTGATTTTAGTAGCTGAGTATATATAGGTAACCTTTAACTTTATGGGGCTTTATGTAATCCTACTTGATTTTAGTGGGGTTTTAGGGTTTTGGGGTTTTAGGGCTTTGGGGTTTTAGGGTTTAGAGTTTAGGGCTTCAGGGTAAGGTTTAGGGCTTTAGTAGCTGAGTAGGTAACCTTTAACCTTTTGGGTTGTATGTAATCCTACCTTTAACCCTGCGGGGGTTTATGTAATCCTACCTGTAACCTTTAGGGGGTTTATGTAACCCTACCATAATTGAAAGGGTTAGCCGTTTTTTGGGGGGCTAGGGTACCCAGGCCCTAAGTGATGCATGGCTTTAAGAGAACTTGTGTAGGGCTTCGGGGATTTAAGTATAGTTTTTTTGTTTTTTAAGGTGCTTCAAAGCAGGTTAAAGGGGTTCTTCAGGTAATGTTCAGAGGTGTTTACAGGGATTTACAGGATTTGCAGGGAACACAGGGTGCTGTGGGATCTTCTTGGCTTTTGAAAACGACAGGAGATGTATAATGTTCATGTTCGTATCCCCTAATCATGTCTCCTACTCAGTAACAGTTGGGTATTATGTATCGTAGAGACATACAAGACCTGAATAGTGGCACGGTTAAAGAGTGTTATTGTATGGAGGGCAGTACCTAAAGTTTAGGACTTATCTTGGGCTTACTATACAACTTTGCAGCTTCGGAATGGGATAGGAGTGCTTGCTCATCAAGCTAAAGTGAACATGATGGATCATGCGGAGGTTATCCCTGCATAAGGTGTTCCGGATCAGGAAGGGGCATGGTCTGTCCCTGCTGTTGCTTGTGGTGACTGTGACGATGATGATGATGCTGCTGCTGCTGCTGCCGGTGAGACGAAGACTTTGTCGAAGCTTGGATGTTTACCCGGAGAGTTCGCAAGATCTGTTCTTTTGCCTCGGCGATAAGAGAAAAGACCACTTGAGGTAGTCTTGTTCTGGCAGGATTCATGGGCAATTTCGTCGCCGTCGATCGTTTGTGTTGTTTGGTGTTCCTCGCAGCCGCCGCAGTCTCGCTGTGCGTCTTGCCAATCTTGACAGTGGCATGACGAGTAATGACACCGTTAACCCCAACCAGAAGGTCTTATTCATTAGCCTTCGAGTCGAATTTGCAGGCAGGCTGCCGCCATGGGTGCAAGTCGCAGTGATGAGGAGGACTCCAACGTGGAGGTAACTTCTTGGACGCAAACAAAGAGGCAGTCCTTCCTGCTGCTGAGACTCCTACATTGGGGACACCTGTCCGCGATGTAGGCGGATTCGCAGCGGACTTCTGTTCTCGATCAGCTGCCTCCTCAATTGCGGCCTATACCACGGAGACATCTCCTGGAGTAAGACTAAGACTTCAGGAGATGCCCGCGTGGTCTGCGTGCCATCGCCAACACCTCCACTCCCATCTCGAGCGCAGCCAAGGAAATGCGATGCTTCCTGCCGGCTCGGTCGCGCCCACGATTCAGTCCGCTCCTGTGGCGAGAGCCTATCGCCCTGGCTCTGGCAGCCATCCTGGTGCGAGCACTGCAGCCGTTCTGAAGCCACAGGATGCAAAAAGAAGGCTGGATGCAGACCGTGGTCAGAAGTCTGACAGGCAACCGAAGCAGCAAAGCTACTGCAGGCCATGAAGAAGCAGCTACAGGAAAAAGAAAGAAGGCTGGATGCCTCCCAGACGGAACGCTTTGTGCAGCCGCTGTGCTTCCAAAAACTGAGACGCATTGCGGGCTCTAGGAAGTGCCGCCACCCCACAGCAGAGCTCAACGCTGCGAAAGTTGCAGCTGGAATCTCATCTGAGCCAGAATCCCAGAGAGCCCAATAGCCCTAGCGAGCATTGAGCCCCTTATAATTGTAGTTCAAGAGTTTAAGGATGTTTATAAGGTATACATATTCCTAATGAAGCGGTATTGGGCTCTTGAGGATCCTCTTGCCTCACTTCGAGCTGTCTTTGAGTGCGTCTATTGGAACCTAGATTTCCGGGAGTAGCTTCGGGTTCCTGCTTATTGTTCTAGTGTAATTTGCCCCAGAACTCTATTCTAATTATTATATAAGGCCCCTGTAATACGGCTAGGAGTGCTGGGACATGCAGTTCAAGAAGCCTCAAAAGGCACTTTCGTTTGATTGCGTGATCCATCCACTTTGTGTGACTGGCCTAAAATGGCCTATGTACGCAGGGCCGTGGGAACTTGCCTGACCGGCCACGATGAGCCGCTAAAATCTGCTCAAGATGGCGGAACTCTGCTGTCGGCATGCACATAATATGTTGACTGTTGCGAGCTTTATTGTTACTCAGGCTGCAATGAGCATGTTTCAACCGTGAAGCCTTCAAATCATCTTCCCCTCAAGCTACTTGGCACCCTCAAAATAAAACTACGCTCTCCGGTTCAAGCCATTTTCCTGAAGAGAGGCGGTGCGATACTGTACGGACTACCAAACATGACAGCGAAGCCCCATGTCCCAAGCCGTGTACACAACAGTATCATGTCTATGTAATATACGTGTAGTGTACATGAAGGTTCATATCATACAGCTTTGCTAATGTGCTACTTTATCCACCTGTCCTTGGCCAGGCACCAGCGAGGGTCTTTGCCACACTGGCCTGAGACGTGCTGTCTCCGCTGTTTATATCGAATTTCGGTGAAGATTCCTTGATACTGTGGGGTACGAGGATCCCTGACATTGAAAGCTTCCCTCCAGCAAACCCTCACCACAAAGCTGCCTTTTTTTTTAGATCATGAGCTAGTCCCCCCAGCACTGACCTCGTGCAAAGTCACTGGGCGTGCTGCAGGATCATCGAGCACAAGCTGTGAAAAAATGAGTCGTTACCAGAGGTCCCATGCCAAGAGTATGATTTGGAGCATGAACAGGGATCCTGAATATTATTGTGGTAAGGTGTGTCGGAGTGTATCGCTTACTTTAGATTCAGGGTGTTGGGTTCTCTGGGGGCGAAGAAAGATGAGCACATGCTGGCTGCCGTGTGGCCAAGCAAAAGCGCTGATGTTGCGGCCGCATCCATCAAGCAAGGGTGGATGAGCACCCTCAGCATGTCTTGAGCCGTAATATTCGCAGATGAGCATGGCCACCACCTCTGTGGTTACATTGCAATTGGTCTGGTTCATGGCCAATTCATAGCTGGCATGTTAGCATGATGAGGGAGATAGCAGCAACTGCGAAATTTGCGATCTTTTTCGAAACGTTTCGTCTTCCATGGTATTCGAACGGTGCTGGAAGTAGAGCCAACGCCACATCCTAAACCCTAAACTCTAAAAGCCTAAACCCTAAACATCAACACCGCAGTGGTGAATTTTGCAGTCTCGTTCCGAGATGGCAGTGAGTGCCCTGAGAGAGCGAGATCCCGGAATGCCGACTTCAGCACACTATAGGGGCCTAAATAATTATCTATATTATTTTTGGGGGGTTCCTTATTACAAATGTAGTATAATGGGCCCCAAAACCCTATTCTAATTATTTACTAAATCTCAAACCCGTTCCTTTTTTGGCGGGCCAAAATCGGTTTAGGGTTTAGAGGTTAAGGGTCATTGTAGGGTTTACCAAATAGCCATAGAACAGGCACTTCAACCTTTTAGCAACTAGGGGATCTTTAAGATGAAACCTACAAGGACTCAGGATAACAACAAACCAAGAACTTAGGTTGAGCCCCGTAGCAGCAAGGGGATCCTAAAGATGAAAGCTCATCGAGTGCTGTCCGTTGGCGCTGATGCCGAGACGGCACGCGGGGAGGCACGAGAAGGGATGGGTTGACGGCTTCAATACAATACAGTTTAGGGTAAGCAAAGATAATCGCATAATGAAAGGGGCAGAGAAGGTTTGTAGATCTGTGAAACCCTAAACCCTAAACCCCTAAACCGTAAACCCCTAAACCCTGAACCCTAAACCCCAATTAAATAAGGGTACTACAGAGGTTTCACAGGGCTTTAGGTGTAAGGCCTCAGCATTCAAGAGTTCATGGCCAAATGTTTAGAGCCTCATGGTCCAGGCTTCAGCGCTTGAGCTTTGGGGGTTTCAGGTCTTCGGCGTTCGGACTTTGTTGCTTGAGGTTTAGTGCTCCGACGTTTTAGGACTTCAGGTTCACAGGGGTTGAGGCTCTAGAGACTTACTGCCAACTTCATTGCTGAAGCTGTCGCGCTCTCACGGTGTAGGGTTCACAGGGGCTTCGGGGTTTTGGCTCAAGGTTAAACCCTAAAATAGCAAGATAATCACGTAATCTTAACAAAGTGCAAGGAATAATGATGCAACCGTATAATCATACAAAAAGTTTAACATTTTAGAGCTTCAGGGCTGTTGGGGTAACCGGGTTGGAGGAAGTTGGATTTAGGCATTGGTCAAAATTTCCCTGCTCTTTTCGTGGGGGTTGAAAGGGTTCGTGAGAGTGATCCCTAAACCCTGAAGCCTAAACCCTTAACCGTCAAGGGATCTATAGGGGGTTTAGGGTTTCCGCGTTTGGAGTCCACCCAATAGTACCCTCTGCTACATCGGGACGGAGGCAATGCACCATTGCTTCGGGTTGGGGTAGGCTTTCACTTGTTCGTGTATGCATAATCCTACCATAATTGGCAAGGTTAAGCCCTAAACCCTAATGTCTAGGATAGATAAGCATAGGTTCCATAGTAGTTCCTTTTTGGGATTACCTGATAGTAACCTAAATATAACCCCCAAAAAGGAACTACTGTGGACCCTATGGCCCTAAACCCTAAACCCTAAACCCTCATAAACCCTAAACCCTAAACCCTCATAAACCCTAAACCCTAAAGCCCTAAACCCTAAACCCTAAACCCCTGAAGCCCTAAAACCCTAAAACCCTAAACCCTAAACCCCTAAAGCCCTAAATCCTAAAGCCCTACCATCCTAAAACCCTAAACCCTAAAACCCTAAAGCCCTAACCCTAAAACCCTAAAGCCTAAACCCTAAAGCCCCAACCCCTAAACCCTAAACCCTACAACCCCAACCCCTAAACCCTAAGCCCAAAGCATGAGAGAATACCGGCGCTTCCTTGCCCCAGGCGCTGGCAGCTCCCATCGCCGCGCCGCCGCGGCCACGGGCCAGATCAGGCCATGCATGGCTTTCTTGGGTTTAGGGTTTATAAGGGTTTAGGGTTTGTGAGGGTTTAGGGTTTAGGGTTTATAAGGGTTTTTAAGGGTTTAGGGTTTAGGGGTTTATAAGGGTTTATAAGGGTTTAGGGTTTATAAGGGGTTAGGGGGTTTAGGGGGTTTATAAGGGTTTATACGGGTTTAGGGTTTATAAGGGCTTAGGATTTAGGGTTTTTGAGGGTATAAGGGGTTAGGGTCTATAAGGGTTTAGTGTTTAGGGTTTATAAGGGTTTAGGGTTTACAAGGATTTAGGGTTTAGGGCTTAGGGTTCATAAGGGTTTAGGGTTTATAAGGGTTTAGGGGGTTTAGGGGGTTTAGGGTTTATAAGGGTTTCGGGTTTAGGGCTTATAGGGGTTTAGGGTTTAGGGCTTAGGGCTCATAAGGGTTTAGGGTTTATAAGGGTTTGGGGCTTAGGGTTGATAAGGGTTTAGGGTTTAGGGTTTATAAGGGTTTAGGGTTTGTAAGGGTATAGGGTTTCGGGTTTATAAGTGTTTGGGGTTTGGGGTTTATAAGGGTTTAGGGTTTATAGGGTTTAGGGCTTATAAGGGTTTAGGCTTTAGGGTTTATAAGGGTTTATAGTTTAGGGTTTATAAGGGTTTAGGGTTTATAAGGGTTTATAGTTTAGAGTTTATAAGGGTTTAGGGTTTGGGGTTTATGGTTTAGGGTTTAGGTGCCTTTCTTCGGACTTCGACTTGCTTCCCACAGTGGGTAGCCGGCATCAGTCGATAGAATAGCATCCCTATAAGGAGTAGACTTGTTCAGGATTCTGGAGTCTAAAGTCGGCTCTCTTGAGTTTTTTCGACACAAGAAGCTGCCTGCATGAACACCCCAAAACCTTTAAATATCCGGCCAAAACCATCATCTGAAACCCTAAACCCGAAGCCCCTATACCCTACACCACGATGAATCGTAGCTGCACCACCAAGAAACCTGTCTGCCTTGTCAAGGACTTAGATAAGGAAATCACAAGAAGGAAGGTGCACAATGCAGGTATTTGAGGCTTCTTTGAGGCAAGGTCAGTTCCGTTATAGAACCCTACACAGAACCATTACAAGCTCGTTTAGATCCCCTATGAAGCCGTACAGATATGTAGAAGCCTGAGTCTAAGTAATACTATTCCTTAGGGAATCGTATTAATCATACTGTACTAGAGTGTACCGCTACAACCCATTCTGATTCGTGTTAGAACACCAAAGCTCATGAATCTGTATAGAACCCTTTCAGGCATTCTTGATGTATTGAGGCCTCTGTATTTACTCCAACCGACAGGTTGGCTGCCGGCAAAGAACGCCTTGGCAGCTCCCCGACAAGCGTCTGGTTTCGGGCAGGGGAAGAAGGACTCTGGAGGTTCAGGGTTAAGGGCTTAGGGCTTCAGCACTCTTACTTAATTAAGGGCTTCATTTAGGGTTTTAGGGTTTGGGGTTTAAGGTTTACGTTTTAGGTTCATGGGGCATGTGGATTGGAGTTTGGGGCTTTAGGCTGGTTTGCAGGCGAGGGATGAACCCTCGCGCTGTCTTAATCGACCTAGAGTCATGCCCGTAGGTCCGGTTGAAGGTCTACCGTAGTACCCTAAGAAGCAGTACGAGGAGACAACAACAGGGTACTTTGTTTGCATTGTGTCGGTTGCTTTGTTTCTTGGTATGGCTTCACGGTTTAGGCTTTTGTGCGTTGAAGTGTTGCTGCTTTCGGTTTGATGGCGCAGGGCTACAGGGGTGTTTGGCCTCGGCCTTCGATTCCACAGTTCAGATGGTTGATGTCCTTCATTATAAAGGGTTTCGGGCATACGTAGGATTTTCGCATTTTGGTCTGAAGGTGTTAGGTTCAAGGTGTTTGACTGTCGGGCTCTAGGGTTCTAGAGCCTTTTAGTGTAACGGCAGCGTCGGGCTGAGAAAAAAAAGTGAACCCCAAAACCCCCGAAACCCCAAACTCTAAAACCCCGGAAGCGCTCGAACTCTAAAGCTCTGAAGCCCTAAAGCCCTAAACCGCCTAATCCTCCAAATCCCTAAAGCCCTAAAAAGCCCTAAAGCCCCAGAGGCCTCTTCGAAGGGAAGAAGGGATTGCCTTAATCTGCCGAAGCTCAGAGAGTCTTCCCCAAGGGCCCTCAGCACCAAAACATGAACATGGCAGGCTTTGGGTTTAGGGTTTAGGGGTTTAGGGGTTTGGGGGTTTAGGGGTTTAGGGTCTAGTTTCTATAACTGGGTATGATTATGGTTTGGGTTTAGGGTTTTTTGGTTTAGGGTTTAAGGTCTAGGGGTGTAGGGTTTCTATAGCAGGAATTGAGGATCGTGGTTCGGGCAAGTATCCCCCCACTCATGTGGGTACATGGGTACCCTTTGGGCTGTGAAATCTTTGGGCCTCAAGGCTCAAGGTTCTGGGGGCGTCGCAGGGGGTTGCGGTTAGGGGCCTCAGGGTTTGGGTCTAGAGATTTGGGGTTTGGGGTTTAGGGTCTAGGGGTTCTTTCGGGGTTGTTTCCTTGTTCCAGGTTTGAGGGTCTAAGGCTAAGGGGCTGGGGTTTGAATCCGTGACCTCGAACCTAAACTTCTCGAAGGAACCCCCTAAACCCTAAACCCTAAACCCTAAACCCAAACCCTGAACCCCACAGCCCGGGAACACTAAGCCCAAAACCCTAACCCTAATTCTCTGCTGTATATCTGAGGTTGGGGGAGAGCTTCCGCCAGCGTTGCATCGCGCCAGGGCTGGCGCCTTCCTTGCCGAGGCCACCCCAAAGCAGTCAGTGGGATGGGGTTCCTTTTTAAAGGGCCTTAATGACTAGAATAGGGTTCCTTTAAAGGGCTAGAATGGCAGGCTGTTCAGGGATTAGGTTTCTTGTTGGAGTTCGGAAGTAGGGTCGATTTGAGGGTTTGGGGATCGGATCATGGGGATTGGATCATGAGGATACGAGCTATTCATAGATATTCATAGATTCATAAGGTTCCACCTTATCAACACCCGCACTCTTCTTGGTATTGATTATGTTGGTCTGAAAAAGCCATTGCTTATCTTCGCAGGGCGACCCATTGTTCTCGCGGCAATAAGAATTTGCTAGTTGTTGCAGCTGTGGGGTTTCATGTAGTGTACTGGCGATGATGACAAGCACCACCCAGGTTGTGCTGGTAGTGGTCGTAGTAGTCGTCAGCCTCGTCGTCGTCGAGGTAGATGTCGTCGTCGCCGTCGTAGTGGTAGAGGTAGGAGTGGCGGTCGTGGTAGTGGTTGCAGCTCAGTGGTAGTGGTAAACAGAGCCTGGAGCGGCTATTCTCAGCTAGTGCCGTAAAGCCTGAGCCTTAAAGCCTCAAGGAGCCTAAAGCCATGGACCCAAACCTCCTGACATGGGTTTAGGGCTATAGGGTATTAGGGTGTAGGGGTTTAGGGTTTAGAATTATGAGGTTTTGTGGGGTTTATTGGGTTTAGGGCCCTGAACCCCTGTACGACGGAGCCTTCAGGTGCCCCGGCAGCTGGTTTCACCTCCAAAGTTGGGTGCCGGCGCCCTGCGGCCGCCTCCTCCGGCGAGCTTCCACGGACTTAGCTGGGACGACCACAAGCTGTGCCGCCTGATCTCACAAGGCTTTCGGGAGTAGGAGTGGTGGTGGTAGTAGTAGTAGTAGTAGTAGTACTAGTAGTACTAGTAGTACTAGTAGCACTAGTAGCACTAGTAGCACTAGTACTTGTACTTGTACTAGTCCTAGTCCTAGTCCTAGTACTAGTACTAGTACTAGTACTAGTAGTAGTACTAGTACTAGTACTAGTAGTAGCAGCAGCGCTACTGCTACGAATGCTGATGTTACTATCCAGATAATGACAACAATAAGTGGATAACAATCGCAGTAGTAATACTAATAATCGTAATATTAATAGTCATAGCAATACTAGCAATAGTGTAGCGGTAACTTTTCACGTTGTTTGGGTTATTTTGTGTTACCATATTCCCTATAAGGTACTGTTGATGATATAAGTCCTGCATTACCTTAAGGACCCTCAACTATGGAAATTATGGTATATTCCTTCTTATGGGTAATGCAAGATTTATGTCATCAACCGTAGCACTGGACAAGTAGGCTATCTGAGGCAGTCAGCAGAAGTACTACGAGGACTGTGTGGAGTGCTGCAGGGAGAAGATGCCTGAGCACAAGGCCAAGTGCAGCTCCCTGGGTATTTGCTATACGGGGTTTAGGGTTTGGGGTTTACGGGATTACGGGAGTACTATACTTGGAGGTTCATGGGTAGTTATAAGTGGGGTTATAAGCACCCTAATATGGGTTAGTCCTTTCGTTCCCCTACGTATAACCCCACTTAAAACAACCCATGAACCTCCAAGTAAGGGTATTTGAAGGGAGTATGACGAGGGTGGTTTCAGGGAGTACGGGAAGGGAGTGCCTGGCATGAAATGGGTGGTTGTTGTCCAAATTAGGGTCTCTTCTGGGTTCACACACCAGAGGGTCCCGCAGTAGAGGAGCATTAGGGCTACTGCTACTCCTGCCACTTCTGATTCTACTTGTCTTACTCATTACAAGTATTATTGCTGCTGAGGTATGATGAAGTTCTGCACACCGCTGCTGGGCCAGCCGAAACCGGAGGACCTGCAATGAGAGCGCGGACGACCGCTGTGCTGTTGGCCCGTCGGAGCAAAAAGGCGTGCCGTTTGACATGGACACCGGACCAGTTGAACTAGGATCCCTTAAACCCTAAACCAACCTGTTAAGTAATGATCCCTTTACCCTATACACCCTAAAATCCTAAGCCTCTTAAGTAGTGGGTACCACGAATGATACCCGCAACCTCCCGGCCTGGAGCCTCCGTCCCAATGCGGATTTTACGATGCGAGAGTGCCTTTGCGCTGAGGTGGCCCTGCGCTAGGTGCTGCCGAGCCCCATCTGATCGGGGCATGCAGAGAACTTGCGGACAACTGCATCTGGAATCTAGACTGTCTGGAGGCTTCGGCCATCTTCGGCCGGGAGTTGTGAGGAGAATGACATTGGACATAGACATCCTTGCCTCCACTCTCTTAGCATCGCTTGCTGTGCTGCAACTGCGTGAAAAAAAGGTGAAGTTGCAGAGACACTTGGAGATTCCACAAATGGATGTGCTGGATTCCTACTATCTGTCAGAGAGCTGAGCAGCAGGACCGGGTGCTTATCATCGACAACGTCCAGGACACCTGAACTGTGTCCATGATCAGCCGTGTGGCTTCGGTCCTTGAGCTACTTGTGAGTGCAGCTGTAGCTTTTCGTGACAGGCTTCTGACAGTTTCCTTGGTGTTGCAGCCCAGGGTAAACCCTAAACCCTAAACACCAAACCCCTAAACCCCTAAACCCTAAACCCAAACCCTAACTACGACGAATGACCTAGAGACCAGAAGCCCGAAAGCAATCTAGAACCGTCTTAGGGTTTAGGGTTTTAGGGCCTTAGGGCTTAGGGTTTGGGGCTTTATAGCCCCCCTAACTTAAACATGTCAACAATTCCCGGAACCCTCAAGCCATTGAAGATGGGAGCCTGAATGAGTATCACTATTATGTCGTTAGGGTTCCGTATCATCGGTATTGAGACATACATCAAAGCCCTCTTCTGATTATGATGGCCCTGAAACCCTTAAAACCCTACTGAATCCTTCTGGAGCCCTGTAAAGAACCGTCTATACATCCCTTTAAAAGAACCCTTAAGCATCTTAAGGCCCCCAGACGAAGCAGTTCGGCAGGAGAACTTCATGCTGCAGCCTCACAACGGCATCTTTATCCTCTCCTGGTCCGCGGACTAACTGTGAGGGCTCTTTTGGGCTTTCCGGGTTCCTTCGTTTTTGTGTGTTGGGGAGGGGGAGGGGGGAAGGGGGGGAGGGTAGGACCACAAAGGCAAACAGGAAAGCTTGTCGGGTTTTCTTTAGGCTTTTGATTTTGTGGCTCATGGGATTCTGAGCTAAGAGAGGCGCCCAGGTGATGTAGCTGTCTAGGCCGCCTGCTGAATGGCCTTACGAAGATCCGCATCCGGGTTAGGGCATGTGGGTTTAATTCAGAATGCAGCCGGCAATTTGAGTTCACAGGACTCGTGCACCCCGCGTACCCGAAAGCCATTAAACCTGGGACCCCATGCGTTGTTGATGGACACAATCCTCAGTGCGATAGAATCCCTTAAAAGCTATCTGCAACATGCATCTTAAGATGCCCCAATGATGGCGGCAACCCTTACTAACCCTAAACCTTACTAAACCCTAAACCCTAAACCCTAAACCCTAAACCCTAAACCTAAACCCTAAACCCTAACCCTAAACCCTAAACTTACAGCTGTAGACAGAGCACGCCAGGTACGACGACCCCAATGACACTGCACTGTTCGCGCCGGGAGCTCTGAAAGATGGCCCAGGTCCTTCTTATTGAGAAGTGACCCACAGCTTTCGGGTTCTAACAGGCTTTAGGGGTTTAGGGTTTAGGGGAGTAGGGTTTAGGGGTTTAGGGTTTAGGGGTTTAGGCGTCAGGGTTTGGGGTTGGCTCTAGTTCTTAATTGCTCATATGCTTCGAGTTGCCGTGCGGTCATCTGGATGTTGTCATTATGTTCGTCTCATCGCGAATGTGTTCCTACTACTGCCGTTGTTGCGCATGAGTCTAACTCCAATAGGAAAGCTTGCGTGAGTGTCTCAGGCCCCAGAGAATCCAACCCTTCACCACTGAGCCTTTTGCCCTGTTTGCACTTTGAGTTTCTTGATTTACAAGAAATGGCTGTGAAAGGTGTTGTGTGGAGGTCGCAATCTTTCACAATCTCTCTTTCTTCTACACGGCCGACACGAAAGCTTCAGCTGCTGCAACAACGTTGTGCAGCTATGCAATGGAACAAACTAAACAAGGTAACCGGCACTGTAGGCACAGTGGTAGAGCGTGTCCCTTGATTAAAAGGTTTGGGGTGCAAGCCAAGAAGTTGTCAATGGACCCAACCAGATCTGCCGCACCCTAAACCCTAAACCCTGAAACCCTAAAACCCTAAAATCCCAAACCCAAGCCCTAAAACCACAAAACCCTAAAACCAGGGGCCCTAGAACCTCAACTCTGAGTCTTTCTGAGCTCCTACAAATCCGCCCCTTCAAACCTAAACCTCTAAACCCCAAACCCCTGAAACCCCTAAACGCTTAAACCCGAAATTTTTAAACCCTAGAATCCTACACCCCAAACCCTTAAACCCTAAACCCCGCAACCCCTAAGCCCTAAACCCCTCAACCCAAACCTCACAAGGCTCACGCCACTGCTAGAAGAGTTGGTCGCGACGCGCCCCAAGGCTAGGGCCCAGGAAGAGGCTTCAAGTTGGACGGTAGGGTTTCAGGGGTTTAGGGTTTCGAGTTTAGG
>CAJNJA010008765.1:0-15239 GCA_905231915.1 Symbiodinium necroappetens | reverse complement strand
GGGTTTAGG
Source organism: Symbiodinium necroappetens (assembly GCA_905231915.1). Taxonomy (NCBI): domain Eukaryota; class Dinophyceae; order Suessiales; family Symbiodiniaceae; genus Symbiodinium; species Symbiodinium necroappetens. Next base: position 15,230 of record CAJNJA010008765.1, on the reverse strand, counting down.
GATTTGGCGGTTTAGGGGTTTAGGGGTTTGGGGGTTTAGGGGTTTTGGGTTTAGGGCTGAGGGGATTTATCACAGAGGGACGATGCAGGGACACCAACACTGATCAGTCAGATCTCTATCTTGAACAGACCTTCAAAGGTGCTCTATGCATTAGAGTAAGGGAAGCCCTATAACCTAAACCCTAAACCCCAAAAGAAATAGCTATCCCTGAATCAATGGATGCTGGATTCTCTGCGGTTGGAGAGCAACGATCACTTGATTGCAAAAACCGGAGCGTGGGACGCCTGCAGCAGGGTGTTCACGCAGTCCTGGCAAGACAAGGCAAGGCAGAGCAAGGTCGCCAACACGAAAACCCTTCATGACCAGAAACGTTCCGTAAGTTGTATTCAGGAACCGGCATTTGGGTAGTTTTCCATATTAGGATAAAAACCCTGGACCCTACACCCCCCAGGGCTTTTAGGGTTTGGGGCTTTAGGGCTTGAAGGTTTTTAAGTTTAGGTATAGGGTTTAGGGTTTAGGGTGTTAGATAAGTTCGGGGTTTAGGGTTTAGGGTGTTAGATAAGTTCGGGGTTTAGGGTTTAGGGTGCTGGGGGGTTAGGTTTTTAAGGGGTTAGGTTTTTAAGGTCCCACCCCCCAAAACCCTCCGCGCCTGGCGGCTCTGCGAAAACAAACTCGACAGTAGAAAAGAAGGCATCTTGCAAAGCAGGCCGGTCAAACATCGTCGAGGCCGTTGTCGATCAGGCTGAGGACATAGACCTTCAGTCATAGCGTTTAGGGCTCCGGGTTTAGGGCTTAGGGTTCCGGATTTAGGGCAAAGAGCGCAAGGCTTAGGATTTTTGTAGGATTTTGGGGCTATGTCAGGACATTGGCCTGTTAAGCCCTCATTAGCAATACATTCCTAGTCCCTCTTGCAACGTGCCTGGTCTGATTCAGTGCTTAGGTTTGCACACTAAATCCGACAATACGTGATCCGAACTAAACCCTAAACCCTAAACCCTAAATGGATTTTGGGGTATACTGCGCTGTAATCATTCTAAGGAGGCCACAGGTAGTTCTCTAAATTTGGGGCCCCTTGCTAGGCCCCAAATATAATACGACACCCTAAGAGAGACCCTAAAATGGACCCTACTTTAGAGAACTACCAGGCCCTAAACCCTAAACACTAAACCCTAAGCCCTAAACCCGAAACCCTAAACCCCTAAAGCCTAAACCCCTGTAGAACTTTCTAGATCCTCTCTAAACCCTAACCCCTGAACCCTACACCCCGAACCCGAAACCCCAACCCCTAAATTCCCTAAACCCCTAAACATTCAATCCCTATAAACTCAACCCCGCCTAAACCCCTAAACTTTCAACTCCCTAAAAACTCAACCCCCTAAACCCCTAAACTTTCCATCCCTATCAACCCAACCCCCTAAAAACCCTAAACTGTAAAAACCCTAAACCCCAAAAACCCGAAGCCCTAAAAACCCCAAGCCCTAAAATCCCTAAGCCCTAAAACCCCTAAACCCCTAAACCCCTAAAAAAGCTCAAAGCTCAGGGGGTCCCTGGTCTAAGCTCATCGGCCTGCTCGAAGCACTCGTAGCGCGTGAAGAGGCCCAGCATCTCCTTGATCTCCCTGAGGCCGAAGCTAAGACCTCAAAGCACACTTTTAATTCTACCATCCTTGTAGGGGTTTAGGGTTTAGGGGTTTAGGGGTTTAGGGGTTTAGGGGTGTAGGGTTTAGGGGTTTAGGGTTTTGGGGTTCCCGGATATTAAACTGTACTGTTGTGTATTATGCTATATGAATAGTTAAATTATGCTGCCACTATGATGTGCTACTGTACCACCAGCCCTAAACCCTAAACCCCAAACCCCTAACCTCTAAACCCCTGAACCCTAAACCCCTCTAAACCTCTAAACCCTAGCCCCTAAACCCCTAAGCCCTCAACCCTAAACCCTAAACCCAAACCCCTAGCCTCTAAACCCCTTACCCCTAAACCCTAAACCCCAAACCGATCGACAAATCGATCGACCGAAGAGACTGAGCCCCTTGGGTTGGGGTTTCGGCCCTTCTTTCGGGTTTAGGGCTTCGGGTTTCGTGTGTAGGGGTTTCTGGCTTCGGGCTTAGGGTTTAGGGTTTAGGGGTGTAGGGTTCTTTTTGAAGGTTTAGGGTTTAGGGTTTAGGGGTGTAGGGTTTAGGGAATATTTTAGGGGTTTTGGGTTTAGGGTGTGGGGTTTAGGGTTTAGGGTTTAGGGTGTAGAGGTTTAGGCTTTAGGACTCTAGGCTTTTACGCCTTTAGGGTCTAGGGCCTATAATGGGGTTTAGGGTTTTGGTTGAGGGTTTAGGGTTTAGGGTGTAGGGTTTAGGGTTTAGGGTTTAGGGTTGTAGGGTTTGGGGCTCGTATCTGCAAGGGGGGTTTCCATGCACTCAGAAGGGCTGTAAGCCCTTGGCATGGGGGTTCAGCTTTTTTGTGGTGCTTCATAGCTAGGTTCCTGAGTGACCCCTAAATAATAAGGGTACCCTTTAGACTATTGGGTTTTAAGAAGGAGATCCCAAAACAAAAAGGGCAAAAGGGTGACCAGGGTTGTGCCGTTGAGGGTCTCGGGTTTGGAGATCCGTAGCGCATACCCTCAAACCCGAAACACTACGACCCTAAACTTGAAACCCTAAGCCCTAAACCCTAAACCCAAAGCCCTAAGCCCAACGCCCTAAGCCCTAAACCTCAAACCCCAAAGCCCAACGCCCTAAGCCCTAAGCCCTAAACCCTAGGCCCTAAACCCCAAACCCTAGGCCCTAAACCCTAGGCCCTAAGCCCTGGGCCCCAAACCCCTAGGCCCTAAGCCCTAAACCCCAAGCCCTAAGCCCTAAACCCTCTGACTGACCACCTTTTTTGGGCATCTTGGGAAGATCTTCGAGGAGGCTTGGGATTTAATGGGCTGGAGGATCCCAAAACCGGTACGGTTGATGATATAAATTAAATCCTAGGGTTGATGTATAGCGGTTTAGGGTTTAGGGTTTAAGGGTGGGTTAGGGGTTTAGGAGTTTAGGGTTTAGGGGTTTGGGGGGTTTAGGGTTTAGGGTTTAGGGTATCCTTAGCAATACCTTCAGGACCCTAAACTATGGGAATTATGGCATATTCCTTATTAAGGGTAATGCAGGATTTATATCATCAACCGTATCTCTTCGGGAGATCTACAAAGGCAGAATGTAGAGCAATATTGCATAAAAAAAACGTAGCACAGCATACTAGAGTATGACAGCATATGATACAGAGTAACATGCTAAGACATAGTTGATATAGTATGATATAGCATAATATATAGTAAGTTATTGCAAATCATAGTATAATGTAGTATAAGACAGTATAGTATAGTGTAATGGAGTGTAGTATACTGTAAAATATAGTGCTTCAAGCACTTTGATGCCTTTGCCTCTCTCCTCCTAGAAGTTTAGCCAGACAACAACTCAGCTATGGATCTCGTTGACCCAAGGAGCAGAACCCAAGCAAGCTACAAACAATCCGGAGAAGGCACCAGTTTATTGAAGGACATGTAAAAGCTGATCTGGGCAAAGGGAGCCGAACACAGAACTGTTTTATGAAAACTGCGTGCGAAAAAAAGAAACGATTGGAGATGCCTGAAACCCTGATATAGCGGCTTCCATACTCGGAATAGGGTTTCCGGGTTCATTGTCAGTACTAATACATAGGGCAATTAGGTGGCACGTCCTTCGGGTTTCGGCTTTAAAAGCTTGGGTTTTGGGTTTTGGGTTTTGGGCTTAGTTTGGGGTTTAGGATTCAGGGTTTGGGGTTTAGGGTTTACGGTTTGGGGTTTAGGGTTTGGGCTTTAGGGCTCAGGGTTTGGAAGTTTTAGGGCGTCGCCCTACCACACAGAATCGAAGCCAGATGCACGGATAACACCAGTTTGAGAGATCACCACACTTTCAGGGCGCCGCCGTCTAGGTGGAGATCATGTATTCGCTCGCCCTCGATCATGTTCATGACATACCTGGCAAGATGCGGAAGCGTGGGAGTCGAAAGAACGAGCCGAGGAAGGACCAGAGTTCCCAAAAAACCCAATACCGGCCCAATTCCCCTTAATTAAGGAACCTACCTTAAATCTTATTATTGAGGCCCCTATAATTTAAGGTGTATTCCTTAATTAAGGGGTATTGGGCTCTCTGAGTTAAGAACGCGCCCCACCCTGTGAGATCCAAACTGAACAGGGGCAGCTGATTATTTTTTTCCAAAATCTGATGAATGAACCACGGTGGATTTCAATAGGGATCCTAATGACCCGAAACCCTAGACCCCTGATGAATCAACCACGGTAGATTTGAATACCCTGAGCCCTAAACCCTAGCAACCCTGTAGGGATCCCAATGCTCCGGCCCTCGACGGCGTGGATTTTGTTCATCACAGGTTTACATCATGATCAGTGTATGACTGACCATCATCGTGAGAACGGTTCAAGGCTCTATCATTCAAGGTGGACTAGGGACTACTCCTACAATCATAAATAGAAGCCCCCAACAATTGACGGAATATCCTCAATTTCTAGGAAGGATGGGCTCCTTGGATACGACTTGGAGGTTCATGGCTAGTTATAAGTGGGGTTCCTTTAAGGGTTCCTTTAAAGGGTTCTATAGGGTTTTTAAGATTTAAGGTTTAGGGGTAGTTATAAGTGGGGTTATAAGTAGGGTAACTATGGATATAACCCAAATTAGGGGACTTATAACCCCACTTATAACTACCCATGAACCTCCAAGGACGTTCGAGCAATGTCGGGGCCGGATGGGGACTCGGGGGAGATGAATGTACCATGATAAAGCAGGCATTACATTCACAAGGCGATATTGTGCGACTGTATTCTGTTACCGTTGTATACTAGGTTACTAGGTACTAGAATTACAAGCGGGAATACTACAGTACTAGTATATAGTCGGGACTCTGTACCGGGGTGCTGTATGATGATACCCCCGACCCGAGACCCTAAACCCCTAAACCCTAAACCCAAAACCCCAAACCCCTAAACCCCTAAACCCTAAACCCCCGAGCCCTGAACGCCCAGCTGGCCTCATGAGCGCCCGGGACTTGAAGGACTCGAACATCTGCGTCCGGCCAAAGAGAGACATATTCCTGCGGCGATAATATAGGAGGTGGGATTTAAAATCTAAACCAGGGTTTAACATAGGGGTTTAGGATTTACAGGGCTTAGGAGCCTCTTGGTGTCTTTTTTTGGTTTCGGGTTTAGGGTTTAGGGTAGGGTTTAGGGTTTAGGGAAAGTCTGTTGATCATCCATGTTCTCCAAGTGTTCTGGTTCCAAAACCCACTCTTACAGTGCAGCGCAACCCAGTTACAAGAGCGACTGAGCACAAGACCAATTCCTCGGACAGCCCCAACTGTCCGCAGTCCATGTTTAAGCCAGTAGTGAAGCAAAGAAGCACAGCCCTGCAGGAACTCTGCATGCCGACAGAGGAACTCCATTTTAAGCTACCACAATAAGGATCTGCAGTTTAGGGTTTAGGGTTTAGGAAGTAACTTACATGTGGTAAGGATCTACAGCATCATCATGGCGCTGCAACTACCAAGTTCTTCAACAAGAGGGCAGTTCTCTAAATTAGTGTCCATTTTGGGGTCCCAAATATAATACGGCACCTTATAAAAAGGACCCCCAAAAGGGACCCTAATTTAGAGAACTACCCAAGAATTTCTGGCTGCCAGCTGCTCCTCTGGCGCATGGCGGACACCAGTGCGTTCGACTTCGAAAGGTCCTGGGATTATGAAGCTTGAGGATAATGTAAGGGTTTAGGGTTATCCAGGGTTTAGGGTTTAGGGTTCAGGGTAAGGCGCTTAATAAGTAGAATAAGGTTTTGGGGAACCTGACAGTACAGTCATAATCAGGAACTCTAAAAAGAATAGTACTGGCAATGATTCAGGCCCCTCTGTCAGGTGTGCCAAAGCCCCGAAGCAGAAAGAATGCTCAAAGCTCATTACCCAAAGGGTCCGAGTACCCTAATAGTAAGGTATTAGGTCCCGAAATCCCTACTCTGAATGGTTTTTGGGACCTTGAAACCCTACTATTTTGGGTACTTGGACCTTTAGCAAGGGTAAACCCTAAGCCCCAAACCCCAAAACCCAACATCCGAAGACCCTAAATTCGACCTTAACCCCAGAGAGCCTGCCTTTTTTTAAGGACAAGCAGAAAGAATGTTCAAAGCTTGTTAGGGGTTCAGGGCTACGTGGGATCCATACTTGGAGGGGCGGGGTGACTTAGTGGGTAGTTATCTTATAGACTGATAAGTATCATAACCCCAATTAGGACCCCTTTTTAGGGTACTCTACAAGTCTACTTACTACCCACGTACTAAGTCCCCCGACCCTCCAAGTAACACAGCGCGTAGGGTTCAGCTGGTTCAGCTGCCCCCAAATCTCCCTAAACCCTAAACCCTAGCCCCTGAACCCTAAACCCCTAAACCCTACACCCTAAACCCCGAAACCCTGAACCCTCAACCCCTAAACCCTAAACCCTGCCCAATCCCTGAAATCAAGATCCCTTATACCTCTCCGGCTTGGGGTTTAGAGGGTTTAGGGGTTTAGGGGTTTAGGGGTTTAGGGTTTTAGGGTTTAGGGGTCAGGGTTTTAGGGGTTTAGGGGTTTAGGGGGTTTGGGGTTTAGGGTTTAGGGTTCAGGAAGCCCAATACCCGTTAATTAAGGAACCTACCTTAAATCATATTATTGCGGCCCCTATAAATTAAGGTATATTCCGTAATTAAGGGGTATTGTGTTCTCTGGGTACCTCTCCCAAAAAACTGTTACAAACGCTGAGCTGTAAAACCTAAGATACATAGAACCCGGATAACACGGTTGATGATATAAATCCTGTACCATTATTTCCATAGTTTAGGGTCCTTCAGGTAATGCAGGATTTATATCATCAACAGTATCGAATTGGGCCAGAGCGCCCCAAGGTAGGCGTCGCTGCGCTGCTGCCCTTCGTGAAGCATCGCCAAAAGCCTGGGAAACTTTGGGACTGAAGGCTTGGGTTTTGGGTTTTGGGTTTAGGGTTTAGGGCTTTGGGTGTAGGGTTTTGGGTTTTGGGTTTAGGGTTTTGGGTGCACGGAAAGACCCTTATGGGAACGCCTCAAGAACCTCTTCAGGAATCACCTGGGCGCTTGATAGGGCTTTATACTGATACTAGAACTGCTAAAGCGCGATTCTTGCTTCTCTTGCTACCCCAACCCCGTGAAAGGATCTTTGAAAGCGAGCATGGCTTCACTACGGCCTCGTCGTCAGCGGTTCCATTGTTTAGGTGGGTCGTCATACCTACTGTTGATGATATAAATCCTGCATTACCCATACAAGTAACAAGGAATATGCCATAATTCCCATAGTTTAGGGTCCTTAAGGTCAAACTATTTTGTTACCAGCACCAAAGGATCATATCATCCCAGACCCTCGCGAGGATCCGATAAAGTAGCTCCACTAAGTTGGGATCCTGTAGTGGGTTCTTGTTAATAGGGATTTTTATCTAAGTTACTATAATAATAAGGAAGCCCTATTATTTACGATAGATCCCTATTCTGGTAACTGATTTAAAATCCCCTAACAAGAACCCTAAACCCTCAACGGGTCCCTTGATGGCCACCCCAACTGGGGATCTACTTTTTGGATCCTCTCAGGGGCCAAAGAAATTGTGTGCTAATAATTTGGGCCCTAAGCCCTAAACCCCAAACTCTAAACCCTAAACCCTAAACTCTAAACCCTAAACCCTAATCCCTGCCCCCGTGGGCCCGCTGGGCTCCGATCTGTGCGATCTTCTCGATCATGGGCGGCACCGGATTCCGCGCCTGGGAGACACACACGGATTAGGGTTTAGGGTTTAGGGGTTTAGGAAGTTTAGGGTTTAGCAACGACAAACAACAAATCCCTAAGACCCCAAAACGGCCTGCATACAGAAACCCTATAAAAATGTACTTTAAAACCCCTGATACGAAACCCGAAAAAAAGACTACAGACCTTCACCAAACCCTAAGCCCTTAACCTTTCGCAAAACCCTCATAGAATCCTTTTCTAAAGGAAGTTGCAAAGCTACCCTTAACGGAACTCTGTCTTGAATATTAAGGCCCCTATAGTAGGCCCGAAGATTTTCTCGGGAGCGCCCAAAGACGCACTGTCGCGTCACACCTGGCCTGCTGAGCTTCGTAGAGGAACTCGTTCACCTTCCGGGGATGTTTACCGGGGTTTAGGGTTTAGGGGTTTAGGGTTTAGGGTTTTCGGGTTTGGGGGTTTGGGGGTTTAGGGTTTAGGTTTAGACACCTGTGGGGGGGCTTCTTGTAGGGTATACAAGGGCTTCATAAGGCTAAAAGGGCTGCGTAAGGTTTTGTGGGCTTTACCATGGCTTCATAGAGGAACTCATTCACCTTCCGATGCTGTGTTCACCGAGGTTTAGGGTTTAGGTAGGGTTTGCAAAGAGGTAAAGGGTTTAGAGGCACCTTCTGGGGTTTAGGGCTTAGGGATAAATAGGAGGTTTCTTGTATTCTATAGGGTTCTGATCTGGTTATACATAAGGGGAATCATGGAGCTTTTGCAGAGTTGCATGAGATCTTCAACAGTGGTTTTGTGTGATGTTCTAGATTTTGTTACAGGTGCTATAGAACCTTATAAGCATGTCACTTTAAATCTTGGGGTTTTCGGGCTTCTTGAATGCTTTATCTGTTTCTGGGTCGTCACCGCCATACGAACCTTATTATACAACCCCTACAGTAAGCCTTGCAAGACAGAAGCCCTACAATTCTGCAAAGCTTCTATAGAATCATGAAATAACACCGAGAACACCCTCTGTCCTGAATCCTAAACCCTAAACGCTAAACCCCTAAACCCTAAACCCTAACCCCTAAACCCTAAACCCTCGATCCTAAAAACCCCTAAACCCTAACTAAACCCTAAACCCTATAAACCCTCATAGATCCCTTATAGATCCCTTTAAAAGGAACCCTAAACCCCCTTAAAAGAGCCTGCAGCTTCTCAAGGAGGTCCGACTCCGTCGATTGGATGAGGATGGGCCGCTGCCTGGCCAAGTTTAGGGTTTAGGCTTTAGGGTTTAGGGGTAGGTTGAGTTTGGTTTTACAGCTTTTGCGTTCCGGGACTTAGGGGTTTTGTGATGTTTCCCCAGACTTCCGGGAGGATCTAGAAAGTAGATCCCCTACTTGGGGACCCTAACTACTAAAGGGTACTTTGTAGGCACGCCCTTAAGGGATCTACTTTTTGGATCCCTAAACGCTAAACCCTAAACCCTAAAACCCCTAAACCCTTAAGGGATCTGCTTTTTGGATCCTCCCGGGGGTCTGGGTGGGGCTTCGGACCTTAGGACTTAAGCTGCTGCCTGGGGCGAGCAGGCTCGGCGGGACGGCGGAAACTCGGCAAACCCCAATCTTCAACTTGGGCTTAGGGTTTAGGGTTCTTAAGGGTTTAGGGGTTTTTAGGGTTTTTAGGGTGTAGGGGTTTAGGGTTTAGTCAACTTTGTAGTAGGCCCAAATTGTGAGAGAGATACCAAATACTTTTTGTACTAGTTAACATCCGCTGTGTCACACACACACACGCACACGCACACGCACGCGCACACACACACACACGCACACACACACACACTGATATAATGATATATATATATATATTTATAATTATAATTATATATATATAATCATAAGAAAAAAAATATATATATATATATATAGGCTCTCGGGTCAAGGGCCACCACCCCCCTAAAACCCTATAAACCCTAAAACCCTAAACCCTAAACCCCTAAACCCAAAACCCCTAAACCCCTAAAAACCTAACTCCTCCGTTTAGGCACAACTTGGCCGTCTCAGGCTCCAATCTTGCCTTCCAGCTTCGTCGAGCACATCCTCGCGCTTGATGTACCTCCCACCAGAGCTTTTCGGGTTTAGGGTGTAGGGCTTTAGGGTTTAGGGCTTTAGGGTTTAGGGTCTTAGGGTTTAGGGTTTAGGGGTTTTAGGGCTTAGTCAGTGTCTTGTGGATCTTGAAAAAGGCTTTATACAAACCCGCAAACCCCGAACAAGCCTGAAACCTTTCCGGCGCTTGTTCATACAGCGTCCTTAATAATTGGAATAGGGTGCTGGTGAATATTTTCTAAGAATTTAAGGAATTCTTTCATATAAATTAAGGAACCCGAAGGGAATCCTAAACCCCTAAACCCCCGAAACCCCTAAAACTCTAAAACCCTAAACCCTAAATCCTTAAACCCCTAAACCCGAACGGAAGGGAATAATGTTGTTAGCTATTCCGACCCCCAGAGTGGGTAAGAGTGTCTTTTTGGTTTACAGGGTTCATAGGGTTTCGGGTTTATAGGGTTTAGGGTTTAGGGTTCAGGGTTCATATTGAGTGAGGCACTCCAGCTCCTTCTTGAAGGCTTCGGTGTCATTGACAGTGGTTGCGGCCTGCAACAGGAGCAAAGGAGGGTGTGCTCTCTGCATTGCTCGGGCAATGAGACTGTCTCCCTCTTGTGCTTTAGAACTTGGGGGGTAAAGGTTTGTGGGCGTCCGGGCTTTGGTTTTTCAGATTTAGGATTGTAGGTGGGGGGTTTTTGGGTTGTGAGGATTCACTCTGACATCCGTCCGTGCCTCCAGAAAGCGCTGCCCGCAGCATAGCAGAACCAGCCATAAAGGCTCTTATCCACAAAATCCAAACAGTTTAAACAACCTTAGACCTAAAACTCCCACCTTTGGGGGTTTGGGTTTAGGGTTTGCGGCTTTTTGTAATCCTAAACACCCCGAAACCTTAGACCCCAAGCCCTACGGCACTACGCAAGCTTGCCTTCTCCTCAAACGAATCGATCTCATCTCGTAACCTGCAGCCAGACGCCGGCATCTAAAGGAGAGGAGCACTGAGCAAAAATGTAGTGCATCATGTGTTCATACGTACATCTACGCACATACATACGCATATACATGCATGCATATATATATATATATATCATATAGAGCCAGTATAGGATGTTCTACTGTATGCACTTTACACGAATGCATGTGTGTGTGTGTGTGTCTATATGTGTATATGTATATACAGGTACACATTCGTGTGTTCTTACTTGCTTCTCGCGCTCTCTCTCTCTCTCTCTCCATCTGTAGCACATATCTACATCTAACAATCTATAGTGCATGCGAGTATAAAGCATACTGCAAAGCATGAAGGACGCCGCAGGAGCTGTGGGAAGGCTGCGGATCCTGCCTGCTGTTCTCACCAGAAAGCTCCTTAGTCTTTACGGCTTAGCGTTTTAGATTTTGGGGTTAGCCAAAAAACCCTAAACCCTAAACTTGATAAACCCAAATCCTAGACCGTAGGATTTGGGGTTCAGGGTCAAGGGTTCGTTTGCGGGGTATGTTGCTGGGTCTTACTCTCCGGCTCCTCTAGGGGTTACCTAGAAGAGGCCGTAGAAGGGCATTATGGGGACATTGTAGTGGCTTTAGGGTTTAGGGTTCTTTAGGGGGTTGTTTTGAGGGTAAGGAGGACTTATGATAGGGATTTTACTGGGTCGTACAAGGGTCAAGGGTTGAAGAAGCGTTCTACCAGGGTTCCAGAAGGAGTTTAATGCGGTTTTGGAGAGGTTCTATCAGGGGTTTAGCGGTTTCTGTCGTCTTCCTCCTATTCAGGAAAACCGAGAGGAGTCCCTCCTCAACTCACTCAACTTCCGTTATCTGGTTCCCTGTTGGTGATATATTCAAAAATCATCATTTTTAATCCTTACTGGGTCTGATTATAACAACAATCTGGAATTGCACCCAACAAGGACCCAGTTACCCAGAGAACCCAATTGCCCTTAATTAAGGCATAGACCTTAAATTATAGGGGCCTTAATACTATGATTTAAGGTAGATTCCTTAACCTTACTAAGGGGTATTGGGTTCCCTAAACCCGAAACCCTAAACCCCTAAACCCCTAAACCCCAAGCCCCTAAACCCCTAAACTCTAAACCTCTGGCTGAGAGACGAATACAAAAAAAGGGGCCGTTGCAATTGAAATGATCGGGCTCGGAGGCCTTGTAAGGTCTAAGGCATCGAGCGTTTGGCCTTGGGGAAAATGTAGGGGCCTTAATAACTAGAATAGGGTTTACGGTTTAGGGTCTAGGGTTTAGGGTTTATGGAATTAGACTAGGGTTTTGGACATTGTTCTACTATAACTATACTAAGGAAGCTGATTAAGAAACCCTGGGACTTTATCGGGGTTCTTAAAATGAATCCTAATACATTGGTGTTATAGGGCCAATTGGGTTCCTTCCTAGATTGATGGGCTTGTATGCTTCAGGATTTAGAGCATATGGAGTTTAAGGGCTGGTAGGCTACGGAAGTTACATGGCCCAGGGCTTATGGGATATAAGTTATAACCGGTTTAAGGTACAGTCTGAGCACTTGCAGCTTGCGCCGTTGCTCGCAAGCTCTCCTTGCCGTACGCTGCTGGTACTTGCCAGTTGAAGGATTGACTTAGGCGTTCGAGTTCCTGTTTAGGGCTTAGCCGTTTAGGCTTCCGAGGTAGAGAGTTTCAGGTTAACTGGTTCCATGTTGGGGACGTATTAAAAATGATCATTTTAAATCCTTATTTCAGGTTGACTGGTTCCCTGTTGGGGATATATTCAAAATCATCATTCTTGATCCTTACTGGGTTGCTTTGGAGGGGGGGAGGGGGGCAAACGCTCTGCCGTTCCGAACCCATCTCGCATGCTGCTCAGCGTCACTGGCTTTGTCAGCGACTTTCCTAATCTCTACCTGGCAGGTGCTTGAAGGTTCAGGGTTTAGGGTCTAAGGGTTTTGGGTTTAGGGTTTAAGAGGTTTTTAAGGGTTTAGGATATATGGGTTTTGGGTTTAGAGTCCCCGATACATCATTGGATCGCTGGACTTGGCAAGCAGATTTTATGCAGGGTAGAATCTAATCGCAGGGTAATGACAGCAGCTGAAGTATCCAACTTCAGCTAGGACCTGCCTGGTGAATTCCATGGTCCGAAACAACCTAACTTCGCAGACCCTTCAAGTGATAAGTCCACATGAGCTCGGCTTCACGATCGATCGCCGGCTTAGGCTATGCGTGGGACGTGGGCTCTAGGAGCACTTTCTCTAGCTGCAAATCAGTCTCGCAAAGACCTCGCTCTATGTCATGGCCCCTAAACCCTAAACCCTAAACATCGTGGTCTTGTGCGCTGTAGAGGTGCCCAGTCGATTTCAGGCTACTGTCATGCCGCACGACAACTAGCATAGGTCAGCAGCTACCCAGAGAACCCAATACCCCTTAATTAAGGAGCCTGCCTTAAATCATATTATTGAGGCCCCTATAACTTAAGGTATATTCCTTAATTAAGGGCTATTGGGTTCTCTGGGTATCCACCAGCTACAGGTAGATGAAGGATCCACCAAGTCTGGCGAATGCCACATCCCGGCAGTGCATCAGCGGTGCGGTCATGGGGCTTGCCAATGGTCCCAAATCATCAAAACCCTAAACCCCTAAACCCCTAAACCCTACACCCCCAAACCCCTAAACCCCATGACTTACACCCTGAAACCCAAAACCCAAAACCCGATGCCACTGCATTTTGCTGACGACCCTGCCTTTAGAGAAGATTTCTCCTCTTCCTGGCCGTCGATTCCTGGCAGCTCCACTCTTTGGGACTGCACGGTTGCGGGCTTTAGGGCTTTGGGGCTTCCAGGGTTTCAGGGTTTAGTGCTTTCGGGCTTTAGGGCTTTAGGGTTTCAGGGTTTTGGGTTTTAGGGTCTAGGGTTTTAGTAAAACCCTAGACCGTAAAACCCTAAACCCTAAACCGCATAAACCCTGTAAACCCTATAAACCCTATAAGCTCTATAAACCAAGGCTTTAGGGTTTAGGGTTTAGACAGAGATGGGGCAGGTCTTGCGCTCAGGAGTCAGGATGGAGGGGGCTTTGAAGCTTGAAGATGCCTGAGAAGAGCTGAAAGCAACTTGCGACAGAAATCATATTCTTATTATTGTTATTACTATTACTATTATGGTTATTATTATTGCTATTATTATTAGATAGAATTTCGATCTGCTCCTGAAACAGAATTATTCATACCTTATTCTTTCATTCTTGTTATATATTGAAATGCAGTAGGAACAGCTTGCAACAGCTGCCAATCGCGGCGGGCGGGCGACTGGCCAGGTAGGCGTTCTGAGTCTGCAGTTGGCCTCGAGGCTCGGGTGCTGCAGCGGCTTTCAGCAGTCTCACTCTCACACTCAAAGTCCTAATACTATATATATATATACACACACATATATACAGATATGTTGCATATTGTAATATGTATATACGTACTTATCATGTTACTTGTATGCATCACATGTAAATATAGATAATATATACACACATATAATACGTACATCTATATATATATATGTACATACATATATATATATATATGCCCGCCTGTGATGTATACTGTAACTGGGACCTCGAGCCTACGCGGTCATTCAGCTCGGAGATCTCTTTCTCCGCCTGGCGATGGAGTCATGGAGCTCTTGGCATGCGACTTTTTATATAATATATAGTGACCTAAATGATTAGGGTTTGGGGTGTAGGGTTTGGGGTTTAGGGGTTTAGGGTTTAGGGGTTTGGGGTTTGGGGTTTAGGGGTTTAGGGTTTAGGGGTTTAGTGGTTTGGGGTTTAGGNNGGGGGGGGGGGGGGTCCTTAATATAATTCTAGTAGAGTAGACCCGCAAGCCAAATTCTATTTATTGAGGCCCCCTACAGTATGGAGACTCAGTAATGCATGTAATTAAGCTTTTGGGTGTGACATTGTATCTATATAGGGACGGCAAGGGAATATCATGACTCATGGTTTTTTAGTTCTATAAGGGGATCTATAAGGGTTCCATAATCTACAGGGGTAGTTGCATAGGGGCTACTTGCCATATCAAACTACTCAGACCTCTGCGGTTGCTCCGCGTACTTATGAACGCTTCCCCGGATATCACCTCTCCCGCAGGCACGGGCCGCTCTCAGCCTTAATTGACTCACCACCCGCCCTAAACCCAAAACCCAAAAATGCTACACAAAACCCGTTGAAAGCCGATAGCCCACCCTGCAAAAATCCAGAAAAAAACTTTGGACACTCAAAAAACCCCTTTGACAAAGCCTTTCTGTGAAATGACTACTACCCTCAGAAACTCTTCAGCCCCCTGTGTAAAAAAAATCCAAAAAACCTTAAAACAACAAAAAGCTAAAAACC
>CAJNJA010008764.1:27392-41773 GCA_905231915.1 Symbiodinium necroappetens | reverse complement strand
GTCGTCGTGGTCGTCTTCGTCGTAGTACTAGTAGCTGAAGCCGTAGTAGTAGTAGTAGTAGTAGTAGTCGTCGTCGTCGTCGTAGCAGCAGTAGTAGTAGCAGGAGTAGTAGTTGTCGTCGTTGTCGTCGTCGTCGCACTCGTCGCCGTCGCAGCAGCAGCACTAAAGCTGCCGCTAACCATACGACAATGATACAAGGAAAGATGCGGCGCAAAACATGTTACAGAGCCATATGCAGACTTCCCATACTCATCAGCAGGTCCTTGGAGCAATTGAGCTTCTTCGTGCAGAACATGGGAAACTTCTTGCAGTCGACTGCACTCCTGGAGGCGTTTGTGTGTGTGTGTGTGTGTCTATGCATATATATATATATACATATATACATGTGTTATAACACGGGTGTATGTCTACATATAGATAGATGGATGAATAGATAGATAGATAGATAGATAGGTAGATAGGTAGATAGGTAGATAGGTAGGTAGGTAGGTAGGTAGATAGGTAGGTAGGCAGACTAGATAAATACGTCTGGTTACATGTATGTGTGTATATATACATATGCATATGTATGTATGTATGCATGCATGCATGCATGCATGCATGCATGCATGCATGCATGTATGTATGTATGTATATATATATATGTGTGTGTGTGTACGTATGTATGTGTGTATGAGTAAGTCTATACACAGAACTATGTATGTGTTGTATATGTATATAAAGAGACAGAGATGTAGCTGCACACAGATACATGAAAGCCGACATATCGAGATATAGATACATAGCTATATACAGATGTACAGATGTATAGGTCTACGGAGGTCTACATATATGAGGATACATAGATATACAGATGGGAACAGAGATGTGTATACATACATATATATATAAATACTTGAGTGTGTATGCATATACATGTATATGTATATTGGCATGTCGATGTAAAGGTATGTATGTGTGTATATACATATATATATATGTGCGTATGTATACATATATGTGTATGTATGTATGTATGTATGTATGTATGTATGTATGTATGTACGTATGTATGTGTGCAATGTATGCATGCATGCATGTATGTATGCATGTTGGTAGTATGTACTTATGTCTGTATGTATGCATGTATGTATGTATGTATGTATGTGTGTATGTATGTGTATATGTGTGTGTGTGTAGATGTATATGTATGCGGGCATATGAGTTCACAACTTTCTACCTATCTATCTATCTACCTATCTATCTGTATATGTATATATATATTATTCTATTTGATTAAACTCTATCATGCTGTGCTATACTACATTATAGTATATTTTGTTATACTGTATTATCTTACTTATACTATCTTATGTTATCTTAAACTACCTTATCTTATCTTATAATGTATTAGGTTATATATCTAGATTCGTATTATGTATATTAATGTATGTAGTTACTATGTAGTTAATATGTGTACACAAATCTGCCGAGCATCCCCTCGCCCTCCCAAGTCGGAGGCTGCTGAAGTTGCAGCACACGACTCACCACATGCTGCACTGCCTTAGCCACCAAACTCTCAAACCCCCGACTTCATCCGACTTCCCCGATGCGCGTCATGGCACAGTACCGGCACCAAGGCTCGATAAGGATCCACAGCCACAAAGCTATCAGCCAAGCATTGCGATGAAAGAAACCGACTGTTTTGCGAAGATGCGTTGCGCAAGGTGTTCTTGCTTCTTCAGGTATGTTCCAGTTGCAGCAAGAGAACAACATTCGCCAACCGCACGAACCCCAACAGCATTTAGGACTAACTTTAGGGACTCCCCGGTGCGGCAACAGCATTCAGCTGCGATGATGCGATCCTTCGTCCCCGAACAAGAAAGCAAAACAACGATGCACCCTCCACGAATTTCAAAACGCTGTGCAGACACCTGTTCGTCACTGTGAAGGCCCCTCGCAATCAGCATCTCCTCGTTCGTTGCTCATGCGAATGCATCGGCAGGAAGAACACAGACTGCTTGCAAATCCCAGGTTCTGCGTCAGATTCTTCTGTCACTTCGACTCGCGCACCCGCGTGATAGCTTTCACCGGCCTTGACATCTGATCGCAAGCATGAGAAGCTCTTTGCGGCTTTGAGGCACGAACTCTTCGGCAGTTTTTCATGGTAGGGCTCCGGCTTTGATGCTGCGGACGCCAGTTTGCAGAAGTTCCTAGAGCAACTCCGAAAGCTACCGAGGCTTTCCTGCGTGCTAAAACTCCCGAGCTGCAGCCATCGTCAGCGTATCCAGAAGCCGGAGATGCTAGTGTTCTATGGTGTGATGGCAGGCGACGATTGCGGGGCTGGAGATGGTGACAGTATTTGATGGTGGTCATGCAGAAGATGAGCATTTGTACAACGCCGTAAGAATGTCTCAAGCGATCCTTTGGGTCAGTCCCTGCAATGACGGGCCCTTTGGCGTTCCCTGGAGATCTGTCCTGGCGCATCACCTGAAGCTCTGCGTCCTCCTGCATCTCCACTTCCTGGGTTCTTGTTAGGGGTCTTATTTTAATTTAAGCTACCATAATATAGGGATCTATAGTAAATAATAGGGATTTATGGTAACTTAAATTAAATCCCTTAGCAAGAGCCCAGCTTCTTCTTCGGCCATGGAGTTCCTGCACTCGGAGGTATCGCCTCGTACGCCTCAGGGAACAAGAGGGGACTCAGCTTTTGAGGGACCGAAAAGCTATCCCTACGTGGGTAGTTCTCCAAAAACGGGTTCCTTTTGGGGGTTCCTTTTTATAAGGGTGCCGTACTGTACTGGGGACCTGAGAAGGGACCCTTCTGTAGCAAACTATCCCTGCGTGGCAGTCTGAGTCCCGAGGCCGTGGAAAGCGAGGACTGCAGCTGCGAGGAAAGCTGGTGTGCACATGCTTTGGCGCGTCATGTCCGGGAAAATGCAAGTCTTTATGAGCCCACACTCAGACATGCACTTATGCAACGTTGATGCCATGGAGCATTATGTGTTCTGCGTGCCGCGTTGCGCTCTGCATGCAACACAAGTCTCTAGAATGGGCCCCGATGCCGGGAAAATGGATGCTCCGTGGAGGTGATGCCGCGAGCAGCTTGTGCCGTGGATCTCCGGTCACTGCCGCTGCTGCTGCAGCTCGAGCCACGTGAGCGGCAGTCGCTGAGAGTCACGAACAGCGGTGAGCGATCTGGACAATTACGAACGACAAGTCTTGATGCCATGAGATCTTGATATGTTAACTGTCAACTTAAAATGCTGTCACTAGCTTAGGAAGTAGTTAAGGTTTAGCGGGTTGATGTTTAGGCTGTCGCTGCCACTGTTTTGCATTTGATGAGAATGGCACGAGGATCGCAGCACAGCGGAATTCTTCCCTGGCTGCAAAGGGCAAAAGGACTGCAAGTTTCACGGTCGCGCTGACCACATCCTCTTCTGCTTGGGAGGCAGACATACATTAAACAACGCAGTCAAGCTTGTGTTCCCGAGGACGGCCAGTTTTGATACGCTTGTCTGTGTTATGTTCAATTGCCTCTTCAAACTAGGAACCAGTCTAGGGCAATGTGGGACTGCGGGGGCTTGCTTACAAGAATGAGCAGGTAGCATCTTCTGCTGAAGGGAATGTCGGGATGGTCCACGAGAGCCCTTCTATCCATGTGGGCGCAGCTGTGTATAGAGTGAACACAAGCCCTCACGGCTGAATCTTGAAACAGATCATCGACTGCTATGGGAAAAAGCCTGCTACACAAAACTTTTAAAAGACCCGCCTGCCTGGCTGGCGGGCTGGCTACGAATTCGCTGACCTCCTCGACAGGCCTTAGGCCTCCAACTTCTAGAAAGCTGCAAGAGATGTCTCTCAATAGGCTCTTCGTGCTCTTCTCTCTTATGAAAGATGTAAGTCGTAAGCACAATTGGGATTAGTAGCCCTCCTGCTGCTGGTGCTTCTGCCTGTGCAAACTCAGGGCTGCCATGAGCCTGCAATCGGTGCAAGAGACTCTTGGAACAGGTTCTTCCACACCTGATGAGAGGAATTGATCTTTCCCTCTTCCTGTTGGTACGTGTGGGCGTGAGAGGGACAGAGACAGGCAGAGAGAGTTGCAAGCCATGAGTCCACGCAGGCAGGTGGCTGGGAATGGCTGGAGGACCCCGGCGTGACATTTTAATGACTCAACATCAACCTTTGAAACACGGGGATGACTTGTAGGTGCATCCAGAGAACCAAGCCGAAGCATCTTCCAAAGCTACATAGCAGTAAGGATGCTCCGCACTGGAAGCACAGAGATCCGAAACCTGGGGTAAACATGCATTCTGTAAACTTTAGTGTTGGGTCTCGCAGAATCATACTGTGATGTGATGGCATGAAGCTTGCTGCCTGGACCATCTTGGCAGGTGTCCCGCATTGCAATCAATGGTTGCAACCGTACAGCGCATGCTCCCCACTGGATGGGTCGCGAGCATGTCCAAGGCGTCGGGGCTAGAACACTGGATTCATTTTTTGTGTTCTCGTTCTCGGAGCTTTGCAGTGATAACAGTGATAACCTCGATGTGACCACATGACAACATCGCTGCCATTACTCATCCTTCGTGCGGTCTAACAGTTCCCACAGCCATTGGCAGAGCTTCAAACCTGCTGCCCTCGATTAAGACCTCTGATCTGAAACCTGCACGAAATCCTTACACTCAAGCACTGCGCACAGAAAGCGCTGAACTTCTCTGCCTGTTGGGCGCAAAGCTGCCCGTCAGGAGCGTGCCGGGCAGCATGTCGGGATTTTCCTTCCACCCACAGCTGAGTAACTAAAAAAGTCAAGCAGTCTGCGGACTGATGAATATCCCTCCACACCTCGTCAGAGCTGTCACCAGGTCGGGGCAAGAAGCAGAGGTAATCCGGAATACCGTCACCTGCAAATGTGATCCAGTGCACAACAAAGCTCTGCGCGACTACAACGGAGGCAAAAGCCGCACCGTCTCCATCAGCCGCCATCATGCGCAGGAGGCTTTCCTGGCATCACCGTGCTTTGCTGACGCGAGAAGAACTTGTGTGTGCTTGAGCTTGATTTATGCATGGCATCTTGAAGCCAAGCGACAGCCAATTCCATCATTTCAGTCTCTGCGCTTTCGCTGATGGCAACTCATCTACACTCAGCTTAGACATCTCACAGCAGATGTAGCGGTGCGCACATGCTTCTGCCGCCGCATCTCCAGAGCGTAGCAATAGATGATGGTATCGAACACCTGAAGCTCCAGAGGTTCGGCAGAACGCCGCAAGCCACTTGTTGGTGTCTGGACATAGCAAATCGGCGAGCAGCTCCTGCTCTTGCTCCCTATGATCTAAGACTCTAAGCCTGCCACTGTGTCAAATACCAGCATGATGCTTCGGCCTTATCGCATGGCACATCTTCACAGCTCGGATCGCTAGGCCCATGTCCTCGAAGCACAAAATCTGCAACTTTTGTCAACGTTGTCAGAGGACCAAAACTCATGCTTTTTATGGGCCCATGGTAGTTGGATCATGTTGGATCTGCAGGTAGCTTGGCCTGGCCTTATGCGTCCGATAGCACTGTTGCACACCGCGTCAGAGAAATGTCATAGGGCTACAGGCTCCATCTGAGAAGCTATGGTGACTACTGCGGTAGGGGTCAGCCGGATGTTGCGATTTCCAGGTAAGCCTGTACCTCCACCGGAACTCTACAACTCGGAATCCCCCATCACGAAGTCTTCGAGAGCGTCTGAAGTCCTAAACCCACCCCTAATCCCCTTGAAAGGCCCTTTTGAGGCCAAGATGCCAATGAGCAGCCCAACCAAGCCTGTAGAGATGAAAACCTGGGGAGAGGGAAGCTCCAGGGCTTTCGGTGCGTAAAATATAGGGGCCTTTATAATCAGCCTTCGAGACAGAGCTTCAGGGAAGACCAAGCCAGGTTTAGGGTTTAGGGTTTAGGGCTCTTTTCCGGACAAAACAAAGCTGTTACTCAAGACTGTACAGGCTTGTGTCTGCAAAGTCAGGACTCCAGAAGTGCAACCTCAAAGAACCTGAACTGATACTGGTACTGCACATGATCATAGCCATAAGGCGGGGATCCTGGTTCTTGGGCTGCACGCCTGCGAAGCAAGGCGTACATACATTTTTGCGACATCAGCTCTCTGCAATCAGAATACGGTTTGGGGGTATATTATACTATAATTATAATCAGGAACCCCAAACTGGATCCAGGCCCCCATATTGCTGGTTTGGGGTCGAATTTCCCCCTACCCTTGCATTATAGCAAATTATAGCATGCGTAGAATGATTGAGGTGGGAGAAAGCAAGCAGGAGCCCCTGGTGTGGCCAATGCCGCCGGGGTCAAGTTTCTTCAACGATGATGCTCTAGATCTCTGCAATATAGGGGGCCTTAATAACTGTAGTAGGGTTTTGGGGTATATTACCCTATAAATATACTAAAAGGCCCCCAAAAGAGTAGAGGTAATTATTAATTCTATATTGGGGCTTCGGCACCGGCTTTGTCAGCTTGGCACACGGGGCTGTTTCGAGGCGATCAGATGGTGAATTCTTTGCCACCGTCAGCTCGAAAAGTTTGAGCTCCAACAAAACGCCCTCCACCGAGGACCTCAAAAGGTAACATGGGAGCGTCAGAAAGAAGGGACCCTACTATGTTCTGGACCTTGCATATAGGATTTTTAGACCCGGCACCCCGAAGCAAAAAGGATCCCTAACCCCAGCAAATCCCCATCCGGGCTCTCGGCGGTGCTCGTGTCCCAGATGAAAAGGTCACTGCTCGGATCCGAGAAACTTGGGACCTGAGCCAGGGCTTGGGTTGCTGGTGTAGGGTTTAGGGTGAAGGGTTTAGGGCTTCGGACTTGGGGTTTGGGGTTTAGGATTCAGGGTGAGGTTGCGAGTGCCAGGGTTTGTTTAGGCCTCAGGGTTTAGGCTTTCGGCTTCGGGGCTTATGGTGTGGGGTTTAGGGCTTAAGGCTTAAGGAACCTTGTTAAGATTCCTTGACCAAAAACCGTAGGCGAAGGAAACCCTGAGGGTATCAGGGTTCGGTGCTTCTCTTGCCGTGCTTGCTAGAAGTGCTGGTATGTCGATCATTGCGCTTATTCCTACTTACTACTGCTACTGGTACTTTTCGGCATCGAATCTCACTACTATGGCTACAGTATTCACTATTGTTAGCTACTTAGTTTCTAGGTTTAAATACCACTACGACCGCAACTGATTGTGATCAGTGTTGGCGCAGGGCAAGGCTTTTGAGTCTTCCGGAGTCGTTGTAGGGGGGCTGGCCCTGAATCTGAAACCCAAAATAATCCCCAACATCCAAACTGCAAACCCTAAACAATCAGTCCTCTCGCAAAACCTGTGATGGCTCCAAGTTTAGCCTTCTTGTAGGAGGGGGTCATCGGCTCTTGTTGTGCTTGGGGCTATACGGTTATAAAGCAATACATACTGTGCTGTATACGGCTGTTACAGAGTTTAGGGGTGCAAGCGCATCCAAAAACCTGTTCTGATGTCGGAGACTGAGCAAGAACGCTCGTTTTTGCGAATCAGGCGCACTACTGCATGGCAATAAAGGGATTCCCCCTGTAGTCCTTGATGGATGGATAGATAGATAGATAGGTAGACAGACAGACAAATAAAAAGTTGCAGTAGAACTTACCTCCGACCCCTGTGAGATTAAGGACATGCGTCTCGGCATGCGATCCCGTCTTTCCATCAGCAGATCATCTGAGGGCCCAAGTGGTTCAACCTACTACTGGAGCATAGGCCTAGGCGCAGGCGGTGTACTGCTACAGCTGCAAGTATGAATACATGAGGCACGTAAATCCGCCACCTGAACGCAACGCAACGTCGTTTTAGGCTCGGCGTGGCTATACAATTTATGATTAACCCTCGTGGCAGGGATTTGGCGTTTGGCTTATCGAGATAGCTCGCAAGGGCCCAGGCCACGTCTATGATGCCATTGACGGAGTAGGCCGCACCTGCCGGCATCAGGTTTCAGAATATCAAGGCAGCCGCTCCCTGAAGCTGAAGGCCACAAGGCTGCGGGTAGGTCTGCCAGGAAGTAACCTCCCCTTATCGTCCTGTTGTAAACTATAGGCCCTAAACCCTAAACCATGGTATACCTACACATTCTAACTAGTAAGCAGCGGCCTTAGGCTCCCATGCAGCAAGCCGAGCACACCTTCGCCCAAACCCGGTTCAAAGAGAATGCCGAGTCTCCCTTATATCGGGGCCTGTGTACTTGAGGACGTTGGGATATAACGGATATATTATAGTAGACATGTTACTTTTTCTAAGGAACCCTGCAGAACAACAACAATGAAAATATTGGCTATTCAGGCGTCTATATTAAACCTGTTGAAACGTTCGGTCGACTCCTTATAGGAGTCTTCTTGATTAGAACGGGGTTTTAAAGTTTTTCGTGATATTCTGAAATTGTAGAAGAAAAATTACGCACTATAATAGGGGGGCCACTGCACACACCATTGCTAATTTTTTGGTTCGCCTCTGTATCTCCAAAATCTCAGCGGTGAAACCCTAACCCCAACCCCTGCAAACGTCTGAGCCCCAAAGCACCAACACCCCCAAGCCCAAACACACGGAACCCCAAGCCCCACCATCCAGACGGCCCTGGAGTAGATCTTTAAAAAACCTTGGAGCTTTAGGGATTCAGACAGGGGCCTTGACCTTTAGACTAGCGCTGTGGGGGGTATGTTATGCTAGAACTAGCGGAAAGGTGCACATCAGCCCTAAGGAATCATATTAGTAACTTTTCAGGCTTCGGTAACAAGATACAACCCAAACAGAATATTCGGATACCCTCCTAAACCCCTAAACCCCTAAACCCCTAAATCCCTAAATCCCTAAACCCCTGAACCCTAAACCCTAAGCCCGGATCCGAAAGCCTACTGTGCAAACGCCAACCCCGGCCAGGTGGAAAATCCAAAGGGCCTTGGCCATTCAAGGCTCCAGGCTTGAGAGGGTTTCCAGACTGCTTTAAAAGGTCTTTAGGGGTCTTTGGAGTTTTATATATCTCAGGCTTTTAGGGGTCTTTGGAGTTTTGTATATCTCAGGCTTTTAGGGTTCAAGGGTTCGGGGCCTTGGGGAGTTCACAGCTCTTGAAGACTTTGGAGGTGTTAGGGGCTTTCAGGGTCTCGAAGGAAAGCCTTTCGGGATTCCTGCGGCACCTGGGGTTTGAGATCGTCTCTTTCTTGGGATTGTGGGGCTACTTCTAGACTCATGATTTAAGGTCTCAGGTTTACGGCGCACCTCCAAGGCGGACTAGTGGCAGTCTGCACATCTGCTCTCAAATAGCAAGCGTTCTGACTTGGAAGCTCCGGGTGAGGGAAGAGGTGACCCTGACAGAACAAGGAGAACCAAAGTAATCGAAGGCCCTCTGGATCCCTAAACCCTCAACCCTAAACCCTGAACCCTAAAGGCCCTATAAACCCTAAACCCTGAACCCTAAAGGCCCTAAACCCTAAAGGCCCTAAACCCTGAACCCTAGAGGTCCTAAACCATAAAACCCTGAACCCTGAGTAATCGAAGGCCCTTTGCATCGCACGAGGCGACATCCTCAGGCCGAAGCCCCCTGGAGGCGGTGTACGTTTGCAATCTCGCCCGACAGCACCTTCGGAAGCCGTGAAGATCTTTAGGGTTTAGGGTTTAGGGTTAGGGTTTAGGGTTTAGGGTACGTGTACCTTTCTTAAGGGATTTGGGGCTTTAGGGTACCGTTATAGCAAAGACTTCATGTAGACCCTTGATTGCTACACCCCAACTACCTCAAAAAGGGATGAAGAATGAAGATCCTACCAATCAGGGGCCTGCAGCAGCCCTTCAAGCGGAGCCTATATAGGTGTTTTAGGCTCAAAGTATATACTATTTGGGAACATGGGGCCTTTAAGGAGAGTCAACATGACGAACAACACCTCCACCCTGAAACCAGAGAGATCCTACACCTCTGCCTAGGCCCCTACAAACCTCCCAAACCCTAGTGCATAGTCTTTTTGAGGAACACATGGGAGGCAAGGTCTTCTGCTTGGTGCTCATATTATACCCTTGTGGTACCTCTAGTCAAGACGAGCAGAAAGCCCTACTACCCTGAAGTCTCAACCCATTCCCAACAAAAAACAAACCCTTAGTAACCCCAAACCCCTCAACGCTTGCACTGTAAACCCCCTACCCTAGACCCTAAACCCTAAGAGAAAATCCTCTTTCAAGGCCCCAAGGCGGCCTTCTAAGAAGAGTTCCCATCAGTTTCCCCTGTACTCCCTTAGCCCCATATACAAACACAAGATAATACAAGTACCGTAGCATCCTTTGCTAACCCCTACGTAAACCCAAGGTCTTGGAAAAAAAAACTTTAAAACCCTTAAAACCCTAAACCCTTTAAACCACTTCAACCCCCAAAAACCTTGAAACCCTTAAAACCCCTTAAAAAAACCCCTTAAAAACCCCTTAAACCCCCTCAAAACCCCTTAAAACCCCTTAACACCCCTAAAACCCCTTAAGGCCCTAAACCTTAAAACCTCCTTTACCCCTGGACTTCGGAGGCCTGCAGGGCTCGAACCCCTCCCCGGAAGTAGCCGGTGGAGGTGAGCGGCAGGTCCATGTACCTGTGACCGTGGATTCGGGTTTAGGGTTTAGGGCCGGGGGCCGGAAGAATTACAGTTGTGGGGCTTTTTCAGGGGGTTAACATGGGCTTCACATGAGGTTTGTCTACATGTAGGATTGAATATGGGGAATCCTAAAAATTAGAACATCTATTTGGGGGGAGGGGGTTACGTTGTATTATTACTACATTGATAATATTGTTGCTATTGTTATTCTCATTGTGAGTAGTACAGGGACGGTCTGTTGGTACTTAAATAAAAGAAACAAGCTTTAGGGCATGCAGGGTTAAGGCTTTGTACTGTGGCTTCTTCTGCACGGTAACGTCGCAGATTTTGTTAGCTGCCTTGCGCAAGCCCAAAACCACCACGACAAGCAAAACAAGCTACCCCGACAAGAACCAACTCCAACACAACTTTAAGAAAACACACCCCGCAGAAACCAAACATGACGACGTGCAGCGCACGCGAAAGATCCAGAGGCACCGAAGGCCATGTTGTACAAAATATCTATGTAGCAGCCTTGGCGTCGGGTCGCATGAATCGCTTCATTTCAAAGCTGGCATCTAAGCATGAGATTCTCACTTTAGGTCGGGCTCGCCAAAGCCTTGATAGTTGCATGTTGAGAGCACTGCCTGGTGAGGGCCAGAATTGCGGTAGTTCCTGGTTTAGGGCTTTCAACCTCTGCCAGCAGAATGACGACACGGTGGTGGCTATCATGCTCATCCTGTGGCTGATGGCGATCGAGAGCAGTGCCACGATCACGAATGTGGGGTGACAAAGATGCTGATGCTAGAGAACAGGGTCGTCATTTTCAAAACCATCTTGATGGTGACAAAAGGACCAAATGACTGCTACTGAGTGGAACGAACATCCGAATGACCATGTGAAAGCTGTGCTGCTGCCACTGACGAGGATGATGATGCTGCCGTTGGTGTTGGCACGACAAGGTGTTGATGAATGCTGGTGATGACAAGATGATGTCAATGGTGACATCGCTGTAGCTGACAACGATGGTGGTGGTGGTGGTGTAGACGGTGAACGACGACGACGACGACGATGATGATGATGATGATGGTGGTGGTGATGTTGACGGTGATGATAAACATGATGATGATGATGATGGCGATGACGATGACGATGATGATGATGATGATGGTGACGATTTTGATGATGATGATGATGATGATGATGATGCTGATGATGATGAGGATGATGATGATGACGATTTTGATGATGATGACGATGACAATCATTACCATGATCATGATGATCTTGATGGCCAGGATAAGGACGAGGAGCAGGAGGAGGAGGGTGACGATGATGGGGATGATGGAGATGATGACGATGATGGAGATGATGATGACGATGATGGAGATGATGATGACGATGACGATACGACGACGACGGATAGTGCTACAGATGAAGATTGGGATGATGACAACAAGGATGGTCATGACAAGCGAACACAAGGAGTGAAGGAAATGAAGCTTCAGAGTTTGCTCGAAGCTCCTCTTCCTGCAGTAAGCACAAGGCATTGAGCTCCGAAGCCACAGTGCCGCAGAAGCCCTGGCATTGGGGCTTACATCCCTCGAGACTAGTTGGAAAAACATGCCATGCATCTTGACATTGCGTTCTGCATCATTCCTAACACCTGAATTCAAGAGGTCTACTCTGGTTCAGCCGTCGATCCATCACTCCAAGCTACAGGTATTCCGCAGAACCCGGACGAAAGGAGCGGACCGAAAGTCCTGCTGCCATCGATGACAACAAGACTGCACATGCGATGACCTTCGCACCTCGCCTACGCATCTTGTACGCCGCTTTGGACCGAAACCCTTTTGCTTTTCTTGCACCGACTCAGGGGCCGTACCTCCTGCTTCTGCCAGGATTCCACGTTGGGCATTCCACAAACATCCAGAGCGTTCACTGCCAGCGGCTTGAGAAAGGTCGGTCTGATTTTTACGCACCATGCCGGAACTGATCCAGCATGGCAAGCTGTTGCCTGTCTGGCTCTGACGGCCCGAAATGCTGCTGGTCCAACCAGGCCGGGACGGCGCACCACATTGGCCGGAATGCGCCCAAAGACGTAGATGAAGGAGCCTGAGCCATACCCTTGTAACCGCACAAGACTGGGCTTTAGACTACTTCAGGTAAGCATCTGTGCAACTCAAAGCCGGTAAAGAATGCATCATGGCATTGCTGCTGCCAAACCGCCCATGGCCATGCTCCCGCTGTGGTAGCGTAGAACATTCCAGTAAGCCTGCGAACAACGGTGGTGAAGTTTGCCGAAGATCAGTAAGGTCCCCCGAAGGGCCAGCGAAAGCATCCCTTCCAAGTACTGCTTCGGGGACCCACCTCCACCGTCGCGTGATCTCGACTACATATGCTATACTAGTGTACGACAACAGACTATAATATGTACTATAATGGAACTCTGATAATATGCTGTACTATAATATGAAATACCGGAATACCTTGTAACATTGAATATAATATGCTATAAGTCTATAAGGCTAGAGTGACTTAGGTCTTCCGCATGTCTACATGGCTATCCCGCTATCCATCCATCTACTACTGAACCTGTACTGTGCGTCCTATTCCGGCGCACTTCTTACAGACTCCAGCTCGTGCTTTATGCCGCTAGGGTAGGTTTGGACTCAAAGCCACTCACACCCAAAGAGACAAATCCAGCCGCGCAGCCTCAAGAAGCAGGCAAGTATAGGAGCGTTCCCGACGCCTTGGCAGCCGATCCCCTTCTCAAACAGTGACAGTGACTAGCGATGGGGATCGAGGGATTGGATTGGGGTGGAGCGAAGCTGTGGAATTTTACAAGCTTTGCGAGACCGATATGCCATCGAATCATAGGTTCAATGCAAGGCGACATGAAGGCTGAGCCGGAAAGGCAGAGATTCCGGCCCATCCTCGCCCGGCTCGGTGAAGTACCAGACCTCTGTGGCATAAGCCTTGGCAAGGGGAAGCAAGGCTCAAGCGTTGCGATTCAAGGCTTCCGTTTCATTCTGGCGAGCTTCAACATGTACCATCCTCGCCCACACCCACTAGGTCACCACGTACTCCCGACATTAGCACCTCTGCGAGAGTTTGGACCTGAGAAATTAGGACTACTGGAGGGAAGGGTTTAACACAGGGGCCCCGAGACCCCGCTTTGGCAAAGCAGGGCTTGTAAGATTCTGCAACTTCTCAAGGGAAGAAGCTGGAGTTGATGGCAATGGGCTCCTGCACCCTAAACGGTCCTAAACCCTTGATCCCCCACGCTGAACCACATATCTCAACGGGCTCTGGCACTCTGAGACAGCGGCCATCACGTAGCGCGATGTTGCGACAACAGTCTGGATTCATCAAGCAACCACTGGCCAAGCACTGGAGAATCTTCTGGACATGAGAAACATCAATCTCCTCCGGCCTCCTCTACCCAAATGAGATAGATCAGGAAGAAGACCAGTTTGCACTTCGCCTGCTAAGACGAGACGGAAGCTGACTGTAAGTGTTGAAGTGCAAACGAACCCACGCACCTGCGTGCTCCATTCGATGTACTCCTTCTTCTGTACGGATGCTTCGATGGAAACCTGGGTTTCTACCTGGCACCGGCAGCCAGCGTGCAAATGAACAAGGCGCAGCTGCGCGGGAGCGGCCGAGCCAGGAGCTTAGGCCGGCTTGGACTCAACAAATCTTGCCAAGCAGACCACGTTCATCGATGCCAGGTTGAAGAGGACAAAGAAGCCCAGCGACGCAATGAACACCTGGCAATCTTTTGGGGGGGGGGGGGGGGGG
>CAJNJA010008764.1:13674-27378 GCA_905231915.1 Symbiodinium necroappetens | reverse complement strand
GGTTTGGGTTTGGGGTTGAAGGCTTATACGGCTTATGGGGTTTATTGGGTGGGGCCTTTAGGGGGTTGTTGAGCTTTGATTCCTAGGTTTTCTGAATTCAGATTGCCATCTCAATTCGAACTGCTCCAGTTACTGTCCTGCTTTCTGTTGTGAAGTGCCTGCCTTGCAGTTTGCAAAACAAATGAGAGTGCCGATTTCAAGCGGCATTCGCATGCAGCACGTGTTGAGCAGAATACTGCGCAACTGGGATGCTGTAGTCGTCGGGGTCCGGCAGGGTTGCCCGCATCCATTTCCCAGGTGCGAAACTTGTAACCACCGCCGCAATCACTGCGGATGTGTCAGAGAAACGAGTACAAAGAGCAGCAACAGTAAGAATCCCACGAGCCCAAACTTTCAACTCGCACAACACTGAAACGCGAAACACAGAAGGGGCAGGCTTATCAGTTCAAAGCTAGCATCTCAACGGCATAATGATGGAGCCATTAAGCAGCACCGTTTCCAAGCATGAAGGTAACCAAGCTACCTGTAACGGGAAATAGTAATGCTCCAGCTGTCCTCATGTCTAAAATGGTTGAGGAATCGATGAGCTCTTCGTACCCCAACGCGGGAGTCGAAAGCAAAAGCTAGATCCTCTGGACTAACATTGCGTGTCCCACTCCTTGGTTTCTGACCTGCGGCCTGTTGCCTGCGATTGCGTCGATTGCGTTTCCGCAGAGTTCTCAAGTGTTGTTGCTGCATGGCCCCTTAGGCTCAGCCTGCTTGCTGCGCCTGAAGAAACCGCTTTGAACTACGGCTCCGATCATATAGGGGCCTTGATAGTTGGAATANNTAGGGTTTTGGGGTATATTATACAGAAACTATAATACGTTAATTATTCAAGCCCCTATTTTATACTTCTCACGACGAGCGACAGCGAGTGAGTGAGCGAGTAAGTGAGTGAGTGAGCGAGGGAGTCAGCGAGTGAGTGAGCATCGACCGAGGCATGCGTCGGGCCGAGAACACATGCGTGGCCTAACAAATTGGCGACACCGGCGAAGGCTTAGAGTGTCAGCCACAACAACACAACGCAACCTCAAACAACGGCAACAGCCAGCAACACAACGGCGACGCGATGACGAACGACAAGGCCCCCATGAAGTGGGAGGGCGCGTTTGCTTCCGTACGAAGCGACACCGCTCGGCGGGCCGGCACAAGGGCAAGACTGCTTGCCATCCTCATGATAGTTCGTTCAGTGCAGCTCTTGCTCCAGAGCTAAGCCAAGTAAACACCGTCACCTCCGATTCAGGCAGTGCACCAGTCGAGTGCCTATAACGGTACTATAACGCTTCTCCACAGATCCCTCTGCAAATGCGAACTGCCAAGTCGACCTGCACGCCCGGATCTACTCACATCACGGGCTCATCCAACATTTCCAGCACACCAGGGGGCCCCCCTCCACCAATGGCAATGTTCTGCTACTCCCTTCCAAGCTGGACTCAAATCAGAGTGCCCCGCGAGCAGTGGGCAGAAGCCCAACACTGTGGGAAGCCATTTTCGGAGGAGGGTGGACGAGCGACAGCGACATTGAAAGGCTTCTGATGGCCACATGCGTCCTCTGTCAAGCAGTCGCCAGCGGTGTCCAGACAGAAAGTCGTAGCCTCGATGTACTTCCGCTGACCCGATGCCTGGCAAAAAAAACTCATCAGCTCAGGCATCCCCGAAAACAACACGGCAGAATCTCAGCTGGGATGGCGATGCATGCAGCGATCATGCCAGCAACTAGCAGAACGGTGCCTGCATTCGAGGTAGCTTCCACAAGGGTGCACTGTCCAAAGTAGCAAATTCAATGACTTCTCTTGATAATCAGATGCCTTTAAAGGAGGATCTTTTGGAGTCGGCTTCGGCGTCGGGGGCTTGGCTTAGGGGCCTGTCGGTGTTCATAAATACTTCTACACATAGAACGAAACAGTCTACTGTACTTTCCAACCGTGCTACCAAGAGCCACGATAGTAGAAAAGCCCGCAGAAGACGAACAATCACGGCGAAGGAAGAACCAGAAAACTGATCATTCAAAGCGGAGTGAACCATCATGGCGCTACAGTTATGTTGTACTGCGTTGGAAGGAAGCCAAGACTGTGCCGGGCCTCTTCTGAATGTATCTACAATCTACAGGAATCTACAGATGCACATACGTGACCTGCGGCGGCGATTCCCTTCTCCCTACTACGACACTACCACTGCAAAGACATGTTCATGTTGCTTGCTGGAGAACCGCCTGCCACATACCTCTCTGTCGTCGAATACTCCGTGTCTTCGAAGAAAGCGGCGGCCAGTGGCGAGCCTGCCGTTCCAGCAGCTCTTTCAGTTTTCGCTGATGCAATTGAAAGTGCAGTCCTGGGTGCGATGTGGTGTAGAGAATAAATGCGCCGGTTCCTTTCGCGAGGCAAAATGCTGTTCTGTGCCAGAGTGCGAACATGAATTAGGAGATTTGAGGCTCCAGCCCATTGGCAGGACCGTCAATATGACGGTGCACCATGCCGCCACGACTTCCGGGCTGATGAAAAGCAGGAAGATGTAGAAGTACCTGCAAGGGGAGATCTCCAAGATGTTGCACACTTCGGAAGCGTGGGAAAAACGGCACGCACCCTATGAGTCCGGTGATCACAGCACCCATCACCAGGACATACCAAGTCCTGGATAGCACGCCCCACAGCCTGCGATGTGAGGTAACAATCATTTGAATCATTTGAGGTGTCCGAATGGCGTAGTCTCTGCGGGCCTCAGGATGACCCCTTTCTCCTGCTGGAAGCTGTACTCATGCACCTGCGCACAGTGTGTCGCTTTTGACGGAGCCTGAAGTCTAGAATCTAGGCCTCAGCTCGAGCACAGCATGTAAGCATCTAACAAACTGGGGTCCTCACCTTCACGGCTTTGCAAGAGAAGTCTGCTGAATATCTGAGGGGCCTATGCCTATGTTCCCAAACCCTCAGTCCCGGCTTCTTCCTCTCTAAGTTTGCTCAGCCAAGAGAAAGCCTCCTTCTTGAGCGCTTTGTCGAGGGGCTTGCAGAAATATCCGAAGTGATGGGACGGATAGTCCTGGCGTAGGTTTGAAGGCTTGAGGGGGTTCTGGCTAGAAAATTTGAGGTTCAGTCGCCGGGCAGGGGCTTGGGCTGCAAAGGTATGTTTCCGGCGTCCCACCCCAGCAGTTCCAACACGCCGTCCACACCACTAGAGGATATGCACGAGGCATCTCTCTGGCATCGCGCGATCAGTACTCCAGGAATCAAACCGAAGTGTCTCGACAGTCCTACTCATGGAGGCTTTGTGGACTTATGTCAGTTCCGAGTCCGAGAACCTCGAAATGCGTGTCCTGAACAATGCGGTTCATGTTCTCCGAACTGTCCCAGCATTTGTGGTGGTGCCGGGTCTCAGTGCAGCGCTTCAATCTTCTTTTCTTCCGGGTTTTGGAGAGCTAGTGCCACGCTTGACAATGAATGCAGACTAAATCGGAAGGAATGCGGCTCTCATGTCGAGCGAGCAAGTGTGTAGGGAGGGATAACTATCAACAGCTGCCTTCTGAACACTTTGAATGTGTTCGCCCTCGGGGACACGTGCTTGCAAGCTGAGTGCCGTGGGCCCGGACATCTATCGGACATTTCTCCACACAAATCGGGGAGTCCAACATGAGGCCATTCCCGGTGGAGTTGAGGCACCTCGCACTACGCCGCTACGCCGTGCCAGGGCAACTTAAGAAGCTGCAAGACGACCCGAGGGCGGACCAGAAAGCCTTGCCCTCAGGGAAGTCCGCATCCTGCCATCGTGAGCGGTCAGAGGCTGTGCTGAGCAAAGGGCAGCTGCAATTGCCGAAAACCTGTCAATCTATAGTTAAGAACGGGGCTTACATTCATGAACTTGCCGCGACTGCACAACAGGAAATGCTGCTGCCACTCCCCGTGCCGCTCTTGTTGGTGGAAGCTGTATCCGACGACCATTACCGGTTACCGCGTTGCCGGTGCCACCGCCGCTACTAATAACAGTGCTGGTGCTACTACTGCTGCCACTAACTCACTACTCCTATTCCACCTCGTATTCCCACAACGCCACGAGCACAACTACATAGCAGTAGTAGTAGTAGTAGTAGTAGTAGTAGGTAGTTAGTAGTAGTAGTAGTAGTAGTAGTAGTAGTAGTGGTGGTGGTACATTGAGACGGATGAGAGCAGCACACTTGTATACACGCAGCGATGCTAAGACCCCTTAACACCCACAGTCGCAGAATCCATGGCAGGGCCGGCTCGGCAGACTTCCATGGCCTGCTTGTACCTGACCACGCTGATTTCCATTGGGATTCAGGACTGGGCAATTTTGCAGATTGAGGCTTTCGGGTGGACAGTTTGGCACTGAACTTGGGGCTGGCGGCAAAAAGCCACACTAGAACCCTCCTGATACGTCACCCTGCCTTGCAGGGCGAAGGAAGAGCCCTCAACAGTCCCTTGACAGGATCATAGGGCGTCAAGCCGCGATCAGCGAAACTGCTGTTTCTACGCATACTATCATTCGGGCTTCCCAGTGCAAGATTAGCGGAGATGCTGGCGACAAGCTGCAAGTCCGGACCGTACTTATCGGTACTGTCCTGGAAGTACCATGCAGCATTAGTGA
This sequence comes from Symbiodinium necroappetens, assembly GCA_905231915.1. NCBI lineage: Eukaryota > Dinophyceae > Suessiales > Symbiodiniaceae > Symbiodinium > Symbiodinium necroappetens. The sequence goes on along the minus strand of CAJNJA010008764.1, from coordinate 22,743 downwards.
TCTACTCTTTCTCAGTACCGTGACTCTTTTCACAGCCTTATTGCACAATAGTCCAGAGGCAGCGCACCCGTGCCCGAGCTTATGTATGTTGCCGTGCTTGATCGCATCGTAGCTGATCCAGCCAATGCCTGCTATTGGGCAGAGGAGGCGTGCACAGCATGCAGTCGAGTTTGGAGTCACTTAAGGCTCATAGGGTTGGGAGTTGAGGGTTGAGGGCTTTAGGGTCAACCGAGATCGATGTCCTGCTCGCAGGTTGGCAATGCCTGGCACCCTTCAGTCGTGCAAAGTTGCGACATGATGTACGATGCCCGAAGACATCTCACGAAGCCTGCGAATGCCAGCGATTCAACATGAGCTAGCCATTAGCACGGCCAGATCTCCTTTTCACACTTCCTTCCAGGCGTCTGCTGGGGCATGCAACTGAAAGCTGAGTGCAACTATGGAAACCAACGCAGTGACATGACTTTGCTGAGAACGTGTCTTCAGCTTGGTGCTAAGACCGATTGCGACAGCCCTTGTGAAGCATTCGCTTGCCAGCCTGCTGTCGCCAACAGGAAGAGCATCAGAAAGGGTATATCCTTAGCGGCCGAAGTGTAGTGCCGCTCTGGGCGAACTGACTTTCGCTGAGTCTGCTTGCATGGTGTGCTGTCGCAGCCGCACTCACCCATCTGACTGGCCGTGAAGGTTCTCACGGGAGAGGGGATGTGACTGCAGTCACCTGCTTGCCCTAACATACCCTACTCATACAGTAAGCACCCTGTCCTGTCGCCTTCAAGGATCGAAGACTGTCGCTAAGAGCAGAGCTGTGCAGTGGTGATCCACATGGCCCGGCAGGGGCGGGTTCTTCCGCAAATCTTCCTGGCCAGTGCCCGTTTGCTTGGAGTGGGCCCCCGGCTCCAGGTTTCAGAAGCTTCGGGTCTTGAGCTCTCGATGCCTCTGAACACGGGCAGTGTCGTTGTATCAGTCTTAGAGACAGGGAAGGTGATCACTCTCACATGAGACACTCTTTGCTCTCCACGGCATGTTACAAGCCTTTTGCAAGCTGATGAATGACTGGAAAGATGCACAAGGATCCGTTTGATGTCCTCCTCTTCGTCAAGATCGTCCTTTTCCGTCTGGTCTCCGTCTTCGGTCTCATCAGCCAATCCCATGGCTCGGACCTCAGTGCCAAGTCTGACCAGGACCTTCCGTGCACTGCACAGCTGCGACTGAGGGATACGACTGACTCAGCCATGGCATCGGCAACCGAGCATATGGCACCAGGGAGGGCCACAAGTTTACAATTGTCTGCCCTCTTTCAGTCTTCCGGCGTTGAGAATTGCCACGCATAATGCTCAGCAAGAACCCGCAAGCGAAACATTTCATTTCTCAGACTTCATCTGCGAGGAGCATTAACCTGTAGTAGGTTTACATGCTGCGGAGGTCTGAAGGGGTAGGCGTTAGCTACGACTTGGTGGGGAGTGCGAGCTGTCATGACTCAACGCTTATGCTTGGGCCAGACACGTGTGCTTCTTTCAAATTCAGAAGCGCCAGGGTCTTCATCTGTTGGACTCTGCATACTTTCTTTGACAACCCGCACCTTCGTGTTTGAAGTGTTTGAGCACGACGTTTCTCCTCCGCAGCATCGCTCTGCGCGGCGCATTCACTCTGGACAATGCCCGTAGCTTTGTTCTTGCCTTCCGACGGATGGTATAGCCAACTTTGCCAACATACGAAGCTACAGGCAGGACAGTAATCACCACAATCGGGGAGAACGTATGTACAGCAGGGCTTTTCTGCCTTTGGCCTCGTGGCATTCGCACACAGCATGTCTGCACAGACGGCCAGCACCAAGCAAATACAGGTCAGTACCATGGCAAGCATTTCCTATAAGCTTATCATGTAGACAGCTCTAGACTGGCTGCACTGAAGAATCATTGAATCATATGGTGATAACAATGGCTCTAGTGCTACAACTACTGACAGCCGGAAGGATAATACAGATAAAGGTAGCCCTCGAAATAGTCGGCCGCAGCCGGACGTCTCCTCGGCTCTAGGAGCTTTCCTGGGGTTTCAGAAAGCTGTCCGGCACCCTGGCAATCCTGAGTCGGGATCTTGGGGGCTTTGGGTTTCCCAAACCGCATGACGCGGGAAAGAGGGGCCAGGCAGCCCGTTGCGGCTCGACGGCTAGATGCCGATGGAACTTAGGGTTTAGAGTTTAGGGTAAGTTTTGCTGATAGAGTCAAGGATCAGATGGACAAAGTGGTCCAGGTAGCTGGCGTGTAGGGCCAGCCAGAACAAGGGCGTGTCCAGTGGAACTATCCTCAGCAGGCACCGCAAACCATGAATTCACCGAAAGGATAGTTGCATAATCTGCAACAGCAACATAGCTTTTTCAATCGTACTAGCAACAACGACGCTGGCAAAAGTACTAACGTCTGATAGCTACAGCATTTAGAACAAACGACTCGTAGGCCGACAGCGAAGGCTCCTAAGTCCCAAGAGAGATCCGACGAAGCCAATGCAGCTCAAGAATCAGGCCCTGTGTCAGCACCTTGCCGTCTATGCAACTTGCTGCTCTCTGCATGCCCATGCGCAAGGGATGTCTCTTGGATATTAGTAGAATGCAAGAATCCAAGAATCTGACTCCGGTATAGGCTATGCAACCCAAATACCCGAGGAGTCGCCAGCCTCCAGAGGCCACGCAGCTACTTGCACTGTTGCGTTGCTTCCTGAACCCTTGATGCCCTTGATTCGACCACATCCCAAGTCCCAAACAGGCCCAGACTTCTGCGCCTCCACGCCCTCTGCCAGGACATCCCCGGCCGCGCTGAGCAGTGGCGGCATCGCCATAGCCAGGAAGTCGCTCAATGTGAAGGCCGCACCCGACTCACGGAGGGCTGGTGCCTGCAGGCTGGCCCCCCGAAACCCGACCCTACTGGGCCTTTATCATAAGAACAGCTTCGTAACATCATGCTACATCATAACTCATCACCACGAACAGCCTATGATCATATCGCCATCTTCTTCATCATCATCACCATCATCATCGACGTCGCCGCACTCGTCATCATCACCATCATCAGCGACATCGATGTCGTCGTCATCATCATCGACTTCATCCCCGCCATCGTCACCATCATCATCATTATCATCAGCAGCAGCAGCAGCATCATCGTCATCTAGCCAGAACGAAAACAGGAGCACGCAAAGTTTGGCGTGGAGGCTGCTGCAGTCAAGCGCTCGTCGGATTATTCGCCCTTGAATCTCGCCGGCGCCTTGTGCAGCAGCACCTGTGGGATATCCAGCTGATTGCAGGGCTTCTGAGGTTTTAGGCATTCCCTACATTGGCCCTACATACTACGACCCTACATACTACGAATACTACCAGCATTGTCAATGTATGTTCCGTGGACCTATTGAGCTGTACCTCGCCGTCGTGTGCAGGCGCCCAGATATGCAGACGCACAGCCAGACTTTTGCACTCTGCCAAAGTGCTGCACATTAGCTTCTCCTCCACTTGGGAGAAGCTCTTGATGTCACTCTGAAGGATTGCGTCCCAGAGCATCATGTGTTCTTTCCTCAGATGTCGGCGCGTGTACAAGCTTCGATCGAGAAGGATGCAATCTCCAAACCTTAGTGCTTTTGCACTGCGCCGCCAGGGATCTTCTCCAGGCGCATGAAGCGCGATGCGGAGCCAACTTCCAGGAAGATTGCCTGGAGAAGTGGCTTCTTCGGGTTTACGGGTCTAAGGTGATCAGCGTTGGGCTTCGATAAACTGTGGCCATGGAGTCGCTACTGGAAGGAATGCTTGAATTCATCCGTTTGGGTTCCAAGAAGTCGCACTCTCAAGACCTGAACTTCGAGGACTTTCGCCTTAACGGCCAGGAAAGCCCGAAACCTCCAACTTCTCACAAGGCCCAAAGGCCCAAAGGCTCCGAAACCCTGCGGCGCCCTGCGCCTGCTTGAAGGCATTCATTACAGACCTCTGGAGATCGGCCATGCCACCTGCTGCGCTTCGGGTGGAAGGCATCTGTGGCTTCAGGCTTCAGGTTTGGAGGTGCGGGTTTTTTGGGTGATTGTGGGTGTGTCGGGTGTGAGGATTGTAGCGTGCGAGCCAGAGAGGCTAAGGCTGATTTCTGGCTTCAGGCGGGGACGATCGGGGTGAGAAATTATAGGGTGCCGGGCACATATTTTCTTAACAAGTTAATGCATAGGTGCCTGTTTGAGCACCTAGTTACCGGAACGGCGTGCAGGGCAACAGGTCTACTTTGCTTCGTCATGCTACTGTATCAGTGTCCTTACTGTGACATCAACACAAAGATTCTACGCAACTTGTGGTTAAATCCGTTCTAGGACAGGTATTGGCATTTACTGCTGGGCCGATACAATACTGGGTTGGCAAAGCCTACGAAAGCAGTCTTAATCAAAAATCCCATTCCCAGCAGACCATCTGGAATAGAGCCTCGGAGTCAGGGGTTTGTTTCCAAGCGGCTGAAGGGCAGCAGGTCGGACATCACCGAGTTGCCACGGAAGTGGACGGTAAGATCTAAGGGTACTGGGACCTCACGGCACGACCGAGGTGTACATGATTTGGCTATGCTCTGCAGGTCAGGTGAGAAGCTTGCATTGGGGTCGGGTATAGGGCAGCCACGGCCAAGCCGTTCACTGCATACGCTCGAAAAGCTGACCCTAGAGCCTAACTCTGAACCATACCAGCACAGCAGCTGGATGCCTGCATCCTACGTCTGGGTTCGTGGGTGGGCCTGCTTCGGATGCATGACTACATTTTGAGTTTTGAATGGATGCAAGCCGATGGTGCCGGCCTCAACGCCAACCAAGGCGTCACACAGAACCCCCACTGGAAAATGCCATTTCAGTGCCTCAGTGAAGTACACGTCTCATCTGCGACTCACCGTCATAGCAGCTGAAACACGACCAAAAAAGACTCATGGAATGAAATCGAGAAGTTTAGGGTTTATAGAGGTTTAGAGGTTTAGGGGTTCGGGACTCATGGAATCAGAGCCGGGAGGCCGTGTGATTAAAGTCGAACCAGAGCTCATAGGGCTGTCCCATCCGGGCGATCGCCGACTTCTTGAAGTGCTCCAGCACATCATGAAAGAGGAAGGGCAGATAGGCCGTCCGAGGAACCAGGCTGAAGAGGGGATCCGGCTCTGAAAGAGAGGCGACCTGCTTCGGCTGCCGGCATACTATACTATACTAAGCTATACTAATACCATACTATACTATATTATACTATACTATGCGATACGATGTTATACCATACTATACTATAAAATACTTTACTGTACTACACTATACAAGCTTTACTTCTTTCGGTTCTCGCAGCTTCAAGTCCTTCGGCCTGGTGGCTAAGGCCTCTAAGGCCGAATGGGCCTAGTTTAGGGTTTATTTAGGGTTTAGGGTTTGCTGGTTTAGGGTTTAGGGTTTAGGATTTAGGGGTTTAGGGTTTAGGGGTTTAGGGTGTAGGGTTGTGGGGTTTCGGGGTTTAGGTTTTAGGGTTTAGGGTTTAGGGTTCAGGGTTGCATGCTCGAACGACCAGACGACGTGTACGTGGGTTGTAGGTAGGGCTGCAAGTGCAGAAGTCCCAATTCGGATACTTGTTTACTAAGTCCCCTGATGTTTGAATAACTGAAGCATATCCTAAACCATCTCAACACCCAAAAACCCGTCAAGCGCCTCATAAACCCCGCCTAAACCCTAAACCCTAACTAGGGCGGGATAGTAGCAGCCCGGCCTCGTCGGGCGCCAGCCGGATGCGCAGCAGCACACGTCCACCGCAGATTCGTTGTCGAGTGTCCTCTAAACAATCGCCGTTTAGGGTGCACTGCGGGCTTCGGGCGGAGGGTTTTACGTCTTTGGGGTTTTCGGGCATTGGGCTTTAGAGCATTTAGGATTTTAGGGCTTTAGAACTTTAGGCTGCCTTTTCGGTTCTGGTTTGGGGTTATAGGGAGGGTTGGGCCCGATGGGCATGAGTGAGTATCTGGAACCCTCCTGTTACGAGGAGACTATCTGGTGTGTTACGGATGCCAATGACGACCACCGACCCCGCTACATATGCTGCATAGGCAAAGCCAACTTGGCACAGCTTCTCAAGCTCGCCAACACTTTTGGATAACCGCCTTGTTCTTGCCATTTGTTCGCTGCTGCCCTCGTCCTGAATTCCTGCTGCTATCGCGGAAGATGCTGCAGCTAATGCTGTTCCTGCTGATGCGGCGGCCGTTACTAAGGTCGCAGTTGATAAAGACCCGTACTGTCGCGATCTTGGAGTAGACAACCCACTGAGTTCGTGGCCGTTGTCCCCTTGCTGATGCTGTTCTTATTCTCTCCTACTAGCCTTCAGCCTTCTCCTGCCCTTCTTACCCTCACACTACTCTACTCTTTTTGTTAGTCCTCTGTCTCTTCTTCTGTTCATTATCTTGTTTGTTCTTGCTCGATGTTCTTCTTGTACTGCTGCTCTTCTTGCTGCTGCTGCTGCTGCTGCTGCTGCTGCTGCCGCTGCCGCCGCTGATTCTCTTGCTCTTCCTGCGACTGCCACTGCTTGCGCTGCTGGCACAGTTCCTGCGGCGCCCGCCGCTGCCGTTGCTGATGCTCTTGTGGGGAAGCGGAGAAGCAAGAGGAGGAACACGACAGGGGCACCGACGTGGCAAACATTGCCAATGAAGGATCTTCACTACAAGTACCTACGAGTACAATATCCGCGGCCACGAAGATGTTCTAAAGCCTCCGTGACGAGGCTCACTGTTACTCGAGTCTGAGGGCGGAATTCGGAATCCCGGAGTCCAAAGCAAGTCGCACTACCGCCCACGTCCTCCTGCACTTCCACGAGCCTGATGCAAACACCGAGGAAGGAAGTGAAGTTGCTAAGATCTTCAAGCGACATGGTCCTTCTTTGGGGACCCGGATTGAGGGGTGGGACTTCAGACTTAGAGCATCCTAGGGCCAGCTGCTGTGCTCTGAAGATCTGGGTCCGTAAGCGGCGTACGAGTGCAGGGGAGCTTCTCCCACATTGGGCTCTGTAGCCATGCGCCGCTTGCACGCCGTGGGCTGAACAAACTTATTTTAGCTACAGGCACATGGTTTGCACATGTTTCAATCCTCTTCATGTTCTACAACGATTCAGATTCGGCTGGTCGTGAGTTGATACTAAACTGTAGTCAGCTGCGAGCTGTCGGCGATAAGCTGGAAGGGTTACTCACAGCCAGGATTGCGCACTCCGCACTGCCAGCTGTGTCAAAGAAACACAGAGAATCTCGCTCAAAGAAAAAACTTCCCGGCTTGATCGCAAATCACATTTGTCGGCAGCTGTCGGTCGCACTACTTCTGAGACCTCATATACGGGTAAGGGCGATCATGTAGCCTGGCCAAGCTGGCATAAAGGAAAGCCATGTCTGAACATGTTGTTGGGATCCCACTTCTGCTTTAGGAGCAGCAAGCGCTCAGCATGTCCCCCAAACGTTCGCTGTGCTAGCTCGACATCCTCTGGGTCTGGGCCAAGGTCTGTTGCGTAGCATCCCAAAGCAAGTGGTAACAAGACCTTCACAACTTCCCTGACCCAAAAGCTGCAATCCTCCTCATCCTCGGTCCACGCAGCTGTGATCACGAGCGACCACTCTGCATCTCTCGCGAGAAAGGCACTGCTCAGACTACTCCCGTCAGCCACAGCACCACCCATGTGCTGGAAGTGGAAGTAGCAGTGACGGCTGGGAGCCTTCAACAGTCTCTCCACCAACACCTCGCTTATGTCGGCATCACGACCAAAGAAAAGCGCTCGGGTAAAGAAGCTCCGGCTGGAAAGAAAGCCACGGTGTGCCACGCCTGGAGGCTGTTCGCCTGTGCACGTTACTGACCGTTGCTGCGGACTGACGATTGCGACTCACACTACTCCTACCTTAAAGTCTCTTCTCACGAGAACTTCGATCAAAAGACCACTTCTGGGACTGTAGAGGATGGGAATAAGCCTGCACGGGCAGAAATCGTGAGAAGAAACTGCATAAGACAAACCGCCGAGGCACATAAGTAGGGCTCAATATCCATGAGTTGAACTGGGTTTAGCCCCTCGTCCACTAGCTCGAGCACTGACTCGGCACTCCCAGCATCGACCGGGGGGACCTCGCAGCCAAGGTTGAAGTCGTAGATCCCCACCTGTATCGAGCCATCTGCCAAGTAAACGCAGCAGTCAGCGCAGCAGTCCCTGGGAAGGGACTTCGAACGTAACATGTATCTTTGCACCACCGACGCGGCCTCGGAAGGGGACTCCGAAGGCACATGGAAGACGCGCCGCGTGGCCCGGCAGCTCTTGAGCTTCGAGGCTTTCAGTTCCAGGGAGGTGACGACGCCGAAGTTGGGTCCACAGCCGCACACGGCCCAGAAGAGGTCCTTGTGCTCGTCACATGAGTCGCTGCTCAAGGTTAAGACCTCCCCTGAAGCAGTGACGAGCTGGACAGAGTGGATGGCGTCGAGTGCAAGTCCCAAACGCCTGGTAGAGTGCCCAACCCCCCCTTGAAGAATGAGACCCACACCCACCGTTGGTGCGGTGCCGAGGGGAACGACAAGCTCAGATTCGGCGGCCTTGGCGGCCAGCGATTTCAACTTCACGCCGGCCTCTGCTGGAAAACCCTAGGATCTGAGCTACAAGTAACTTTAGCATATATTGAAATATTATGGACTATAGGAGAAGCTATAATATACACATGATATAGTCGCTTCAAGAAAAAGATCTCCAGCCTCCACCCTGACGAGGTTGCTGGTGACATCTGCAGCAATCGCTGTGAAGTGGTGCTCCATCTCCAGCACCAAATCCCCCAGCCCGCCGTAACCGGAATGGTTCCCACCCACGACACTCACGGAGCATGACAGGCTCTGGGCTGCCTGCGAATTCTACTGTGGTATAGTAATATAGTTTCAGTGTAGTATACTATTATTTTATAGCAAAGGAGTACAACCTGACTATAGTGTAATTAGAGGTTCATTGTACTGTGATTGATTGCAATATTGCAGTAAACAACAATAGAACTATTGAATAGTTGCAGTGTATATATATATATTTATTTATTTATTCATTTATAT
>CAJNJA010008764.1:0-13623 GCA_905231915.1 Symbiodinium necroappetens | reverse complement strand
ATTTATATTTATATTTATTTATGTGTTTTGTTTAATGTATTTCTTTGTTTATTTATTTTGTACAGTAGTCTACCAGTGACCAGGGTATGACTGTATAAGGCGTGTCTGCTCCCGCCTGCACGCAGAACGCCACATCCGTAACACTGCGAGGAGCGGCCACCACCCGGGGCCTGGGCTCTGTCCCTTCGGCGCCTTTCAGGGAGTGCTCGAGCTCGAGGGAGGCGAGCTGCGAACAAAGCTTCTCCAAGATTGGCACTTTCGCTTTGGAGTCGGCCATGGCCAAGAGTGACTGATCTGTTGGATTTTGGAAGATGTCGGTGTTTCACTGGACAGGGAAGTAGATGAGAAGTCGATCTGCCCGGTTGCTGCAGGTCCAGAGTCTCTTGACGCAGGTTGGCGCTACGGTACCGTGAATTGAAACATGTTCTGCGATTCGGCCAAACTGCTTCTGTCACTCGAGCGAACGTCAGGACGTTTTTGTCCTCGGCTAAGCCTTCCGGTGATCGGCCATGCTAGACATGTTGGTCTCACCGGCTCTCGCAAAGATCCATTTCTGAGCTCTAAACCTGGGCTTCTGTCGATTACCCTTCTTAGCTCTGGCAAGATTTTCGACCGCAAGTTCGGATCCTCTTCAGCTCGGCGGCTTAGCCGCCGAGCTGAAGAGGCAGCTAAGAATCGAAACATCTGGCGAATGCCTCAAAATACGAGGATGTCATCGACCACCCACCCGAACGTGCAGCTCAGTGAAGACCTGGAGATTTACATGTGGATCGGACTTACATCTACATCGCCAACGAGACTTTGTTCAGAATTCAGATGAAGACTTGGGAGGGTTCACAGGAATGCAATCAGAGGCAGATTCGGGCCCATCCACTCTGTGGGAATCCGGGTGGGGTTCTGGGGAGCCTGAGCCTCCCCGGACTACTAATAACAATAGTAATAATAGTAACAACAATAATAATAATAGTAATAATGGGCTATAATATTAGTACTAATAGTAATCATAAGAATAATAAGAATAAGAATGACCTCCAAGCACGGGCTTTCTCCATACCCCTGGTGCCTTCATCGATGCCAGGACGCAATCACGGAGTGACATACTGGGCACCCCATCCTGGCGGCACGGCGGAAGAACGTGTTGCTTCAGGCTGCTGCAACACACAAACGAACAGAAGAACAGCAGTTTAAAACCTAAAAGCATAAGATGAAATGACTATGGTAATGATTGCAAAGGACTTTCCTGTATCTTGTCTAGCAGCACTAACCACATTTGTTTCTGTTCTATTCACCGTGAACATGTGCACAACAACTCTCGCCATCAGAAGCATAAGTATCAAGCAAAGAAGACGTCGCCATCAAGAGTCTCAGTAACTATCAATAATCAGCCAGCAAGACTATCTTGGCATCGATAGTCATACAAACTACCAGCACCAGAAGCAGACGCGACCAGCAAACTGCAAATTGCACACCTCCGATCCTCTGGCAATGTCATGCTGCAAGGCCTCGAAATGGAAATTCTTGATGTGCTCCATGATGAAGGCCTATGTGACACTAGCAGTTGTTGCCGCTCGGATAGCGACATGTTGGGATCATCTGTTCTTGGCCTCAGCCTGTGAAGCTCAAGCCGCAAGCGTTCATGACATTGGTAGTTAAGACGTTATGACGAGTACGTCTACTGAAGATTTCTGATACTGATTAACCACGCATCTGGCCTCACTGGTCAGATCGAACCCTGCTTACAAGCACGCATGGCGGTTGTTCAACAAATCGCTGACCAGCTGACCATAAGATCAGCAAAACAGGAGTGGATTCCCGATGCCCGTAAACCAAGAAAAAAGAAGACTTGTTTCGCAACCCTCACAGCAACCTATGAATGACACGCTGCACAAAGTAATATTCTGAAAGGTCGTGCGAAAACCGTGTGTGATTAGAAACACCCATACTATTAGAAACCCTGAGGGAAAACCCAACGATCAAATCCTCTCAGCCCGCTTAAACCCTAAACCCTAAACCCTAAACCCTGAACCCCAAACCCTAAACCCTAAGCAGCCCCCTTAAAGCTACACCCTAAGGTCCTAAACTGTCTCAAGGTCCGAGGCTGCTGCCAGGCCCTGCGGCCCCGAGAGGCCAGAGACGCAAAGCCCTGGCAGGCTCGCCTGCAGCTACGGTGCTTGGGTTTAGGGTTTAGGGTTGGGGCCTTTCAGGTTGAGGGCTTTTGGGGTTTAGGGTTTAGGGTTTGGGGTTTAGGGTTGAGGGTTTAGGGTTGGGGCCTTTAAGGTTGAGGGCTACACCACTTCTTGCTCTAAGTTGTCAGGGCTCAGAGATAGGATTTTAGGCTTCCTTTGAGGACTGGGACTGTGAACCGTAAGCTTAGGGGACATGGGTTGGGTGCAGCTTCATGACAAGGAGGCTTCCGAACAGCAGATTCCGATCCTTCTTCTATATCCCAAATCGATGTTCGGCGGCCTCGACACTCTTCAGTTCTGTGAAACTCCACTTCGTCTCCTGGTGCATGTCGGATGCCGAAACAAATACCCGTTAGGCTGTCGTCAGGTCCTCCACTCTCTGCTCCAGCTGCGGGTTTTGCAACCAGGATGTCACTTCCTGGAGAGCGGCAGGCTGCTGGGTCACGAGTTCTGCTGCAAACTTGATGATGATCGTCGCATTACAGCTGGTGAGGTCCTCATCCGAAACCAACGTGTCGCAGTCACGGTCGATGGCATTGAATGCACAGATCACATACGGCAGTATCCTGACAGGAGCTATACAGACATCAACCAACCCCCTGTAAAGTGGCACGTCCTGCCTGGTAAAAGAATCCAGCTCCTCGGAGAAGCTCCATCCCAAACGTTCCTCTACTGGCAGGGGTAACCCGGCAGATGACACTGTCTCATCGAGCTTAGGTAGGGCTGCAGACCGCGGATCAGGAAGGAATCCTATGTTGTGCGGAAGAATGTGTGAGGATGCCAGACGCTCGATATAAGAGAGAAAGAAATGGTGGTGCCAGATGTTTCGGGATTGTCACCAGCAGCGCACATCCTTCTCGGAGGGCTGCGTCGCAGCAAAGAATGCCACGATCGCCTCCGTTACAAAATCACACGTGGGCAAATCCTGCAGAACCAGGGTCGAAGAGGAACAACGCTGCAACAGCATACGAGTGTGCATACGAGTTGACCACTGATGAAAAACGATGTCAGAGACGTGAATAGATTATTCTGGGCATGACGCATTGCACATGCAATGTGCTGTATCCTCGCGTGTGCCTCCGCCTGCTTCTGCGGGAGGCGGCCGTAAGGATCCCGGCGAAGGGTGGCAAGAGCCTTGCCGAACTCCTCCCGAGGGGTGTCGTACCGATAGCAATCTTGGTAAGTAGTTTCCAGTGGAACGGGCATGCATCTGTACTTAATTACGGCTTTGAGGCTTGTCTTCATTCGCTCGCTACCCTGATGTGATGACGATGATGATGCATATGACGATGATGACGACAACGATGTGATGATGCTGATGATGACGGCAGCGATGCTGATGATGATTATGGTAGTTATTCTTATCGTTATTTTGATTATGGCTATTATTATGACGATGATGATGCTAGTGATGATGATGCTGTTGCCACGGATGGAGTAATGGCGTGATGTGCGTGAGCGTGTGACAAGCTGAAGTCTTCATGCGGTGACCATCATCGCCATCGACAACGACACCAACATCATGTTTATCACCATCGTGCCCAGCATCAGCACCGTCATCAAAACCAGCACCATCAACAGGATTTATCATCATCATCATCATCATCATCACCATCATCAGCATCAGCATCATAATCCCTATCTTTCTGAACCAATATGCTGCTCTGCAGGGTCACAACCACAGTTACGCTGTCGTCATCGCCATCATCCTTACCAAACTTCACACTATCAGCACAGTCACTCGCATCATGCTGCTACAGCCGCTGCCATCTTCATCATCAGCACTATCATTATCACCCTTATCGTTGTCATCCCAACAGAACAAGAATTTTGTGGTTACTGTCTTCCGCATTTCTGGCTAGCACCAACTTTATCTTCACTAGCAGCAGTCTGCCAGTAGCAGTTGTAGCAGCCGTCGCCGTACAGTAGCAGTCACAGTCGGAGTCACAGTCGCAGTCACAATCGCCATCTCGCTAGGAAGAGTACAAGTAGAAGCCGCAGCAGTAGTAGCTGTTGTCGCAGTTGTTGTCGTAGTTCTGGCAGTCGTCGTCGTCGTCGTAGCTGTTGTTGTCGTCGTAGTCGCAGTCGTAGTCGTAGCCGTAGTCGTAGCCGTAGTCGTAGTAGTAGTCGTAGTACATACTAATAACAATAGCAGTAGTAGCATTAGAGATAGTAATAGTACCACTAGCAATAGCAGCAGAAGTAGCAGCGGCAGCAGCAGCAGTAGCAGCAGAAGCAGCAGCACAGTAGCAGGTAGCAGTAGCAGTAGTAGCAGTATTATTTGCAGTAGTAGTAGTAGTAGTAGTAGCAGCAGCAGTAGTAGTAGTAGTAGCAGTAACAGTAGTAGTAGTGGTAGTAGTAGTAGTAGTAGTCGTCGTCGTCGTAGTAGTAGTAGTAGTGGTAGTGGTAGTGGTAGTGGAGTGGTAGTGGTAGTGGTAGTGGTAGTGGAAGTCGTAGTGGCAGTGCTAGGAGTAGTAGCAGCAACAGTGGTGGTTGTGATGGTGGTGGTGGTGGTGGAGCCAGAGTAGGAGCAGGAGTAGGATTGAGTAGGCGGAGTAACTGACAGGAGCAGCAGTAGCAGTAGCATTAGCATTACCATTCGTAGTTGCAGCAGCAGCAGGGGTAGCAGTAGCACTGGTAGTAGTAGCAGTGGTAGTAGCAGTAGACACTCTTGCTGCTACTGCTACTACAACGACGACTACTACCACAAATACTACCACCACTGTTTCTACTAGTTGCTAGTTAATTACACCTTATCCTCAAAGCTACCCAGGCCCAGCATCTCTTGATACGGCAAAATCTTTAGGTCATTTAAAATTAATAGGCAGTCCAACATTTTATTGCTTCACTATGGTTCCCTTCATTCAGGAGTCGTTGGCTGTCAGGGTAGACGGTGACTGTTTAATTCGAAAACGGTCCTTGGTCCATGGTGGGTTCTTGTCACAGTGGCGAGCGAGGAAAATGTTGAAAACCTCAGCATGTCTAGCTTGTCTCGAAGGGTACTTAGGCCTTGGAGGTTTAGGGTTTCGCAGAGGGTTCTTTCCGGGCTTTATTGGAATGAGGGTCTTAAAGGTATAGGAGTGGGTGTACGACAAAGCTGTGAAATGCGAATGATGTACTTCAAGAAGCAAGCTGCGTCAGCTTTTTGGGAACGTTGATTCTGGAGGGATTGGGGCTTAGGTGTTGCTGTAAAACGCGTTGAAGGCGCCGGTAATTGCTTTGTAAGTGGTGCTATCAGGTTTGTAAGCTGTCGTAGCGGCTTCACGTTGCTATAGGAAACCTGTCGTTCCGCAGGTACCCTCCACACCACCACCCCTTCTCACCCCCACCGAGCTCATTGTCGAGGGCTCAGGTTTAGGGCTCAGGGTCTCCAGCGTTTACGACACCTGCAGGGCACCCACAGGCTCCTAATGCCATGTGGAAGCCTTGAAACAGTAGAGGTACCGACCTTTTTTAGGGGTCCTTCACGTCAGGATGCTACTACTAGTAAGGGTCTAAATCTATCGTCTTTCGTAGGGTCCCGTCTTTTCTAGAACTCCAATGTGGGGGTCGGTCTTTTCTCACGCCCTGTCCCGGAGGTACCCTGATTGCAGCCACCATGCCCGCGCGCGCGCGCGGGTGTGTGTGTGGGGGTGTGTGTGTGTGTGTGTGTGTGTCTGTGTGTTTGTCTGTCCGTGGGTGCGTGTACGTGGGTGCGTGTACCCGTGTGCATGTGTGTGTATATGTATACATATACATGGTAGCTTATTGAATATTTACTTGTTTATATCTTTTTATATATGTGCTGAAATTCATTTGTATTTCTCTCTATTTTATGTATATGCATATTCTGTGTACATGCACACAGAAGCATGCATGTATCTGCACACGTATATGCTGATATAAATACAAGTATGCACACACTTACAACATGCGTGCGCTCATATTTTATGTCCAGCTTTCAGCATTTCAGGCTAGTTTGGCAATACACATGTATATATATATATACAAATATAAAAATGAATATAAATATATACTAGTCTGTATGTATAGGCGCATGTGGGTCTACATGCGCGTGTGTGTGTGTGCGCACTGTTACGATACATACATGTATGTTGTTAACGCCCTGTATCTCCAAGCTCCCGCGATAGTAAACTTTGAATACAAAAAGGCATTCAGCCAGCGATCATGACAAAACAGAGAGCCGAACTCCCCCAACCTTAAGCCCTCAGGACCCCTGTCAACTCCTTTAGAAGCAACTTGAGCCCAGTCAACCAACGCTACAAACTCCCATGTTTCAAGCCCATCCAAACTCCTGGCTCCCTGTGTTTCCGGCGCACTTCCGTTCTTCGAGAGAGGCTTCGCCGGCCTGGTGATTCAAGTCGTTATTTTCTGGCTTGGGGGGTTTTTAGGTCTTTAAGTGTTGAGTTTAAACTTTTGTGTTGGTATCGGGATTGTAGCTTAAGGTGTAAGGCTTTGCAGTGCACCATGTCGCTTGCATTTGGGACTCGGGTGTGAGGCTTGGCGATGCAGACCTGTGCGGGTGCAGTTTAGGATTGAAGCAGTTGCGGACCTTGCCAGATTTATCGCACCATGCCCTGATGGATAGATCCATGACCCCCAGCTGAGGATATCTGACAATTCTGCTTATGACCTAGCAGTCCTCCAATCCCTAAACCCCACACAACGAACCCTGACCTGAACTCTCAAGTCCCAAAGCCGAAACAACAAATCCTGACAGCCTGATGAGGATCCTGACATAGATTTAGCACGAGGATCTCTAGTGTCAGGACCTGTAATAAAGTCATAACAAACCCTTAGCACTTAGATAACTTACACACCCCATAAACCCCTAAGCAACCCTTTGCTGCCCCCTGGAAGCCTTGGAAAACCCTTGCCAGCCCTATGCAAATCCTTTGAAAAAATCCCTTGTAAAACCAACAACAAACCCGGAGCCCTTTTCGAGAATACCAAGGGTGGCGCCCAAAGAGGGAAGCTGTCGATCTCACCTTCACGAAGGTTTCCAAGGTCAAAACGGGCTTTACAAGCGTTTACGCGGTCTTCCTCAACATGCGAAGAGTGTTATGTACAGTTAGAACGTGCGTTCATAATGCTGAAACGGTTTTTGTCAGGGGGCCGAGAAGCTATTTCTGGTTTCGAGTCTTGGGTTTGGGTTGGCATATGCCACCATTGTAGTGAAGACGACGAGGACCAGCACGACCACTGACAACACGCAACCCCAAGTATGGCAGTAAGTACGATACCCACAGTCCCAGCCAACAACATACTGCCAGCGGCAAGCGCAGGATTCCCTGGCCAACGCATTCTGCTAGTAGAAAATAACAAGTACTCATGTTGAACACCTGAAATAGGGTCGTTGGTCGTAGAGTCAAGCATAGTCGCCAACCGTGGACGTCAGGACCAGCTCATTATGACATGAAGAGTAGTTGTAGTGCACGAAGAATAGTAGTAGTAGTCGTCGTCGTCGTCGTAGTGGTGGAAGTAGTAGTAGCTGCTGTAGTGGTAGTGGTAGTGGTAGTGGTAGTGGTAGTGGTAGTGGTAGTGGTAGTGGTAGTAGTAGTAGTAGTAGCAGCAGCAGCAGCAGCAGAGTAGTCGTAGTAGTCGTCGTCGTACTACTACCCCACTACTACTACTCCTACTCCTCCTCCTCCTCCTCCTCCTGCTGCTGCTGCTGCTGCTACCACCACTACTAGTGCTACGACGACGACGACTACTACTACGACTACTACTACGACGACTACTACTGGTAGTACGACTAGGAGCACGCGAACAAATAAAATAGTTACAGTTGTGATGGGGCTGGTAACTGTAGCATCATTAACCATTAATCATGAGCATCGTCATCAACATCGTCATCATCATCATCAGCAAAATCCTAAACTTCAAACCCTAAAACCCCACTCCAAAACCTAAACCCTACACCCTCTACACCCGAACCGTAAACCCCAAACCCTACAACGAGCCAGCGCCCCGAAATCGAAGCGAGGCCCTCGCCTTTGGATAAGGAGGCGAGGTTTCGGCCCATGTAACAGCAAAGGACCATCGCGCAGATCAAGCCTTGGCATTGGGTTTCAATAACAGGACCTTCATGTCTTGAATAGGGTTCCTTTCACGGGGTTCCTGTAAGTGTTGCTATAAGGGTTGAGTATAGGGGCCTTAAGAATTAGACCGGGCCATGGGTGTTAGGGGGTATAGCGGATAGTTAGATAAAAGGCCCACAAGGAATCACATGTCAATAGTTATGCCGACCTCTATACTACGGCCGCCAAAGCTTGAGGATTTACAGGAGCCTTAGCTTCTGACAGAAGTAGCTCTTCGCGACGCACCAAGTCGTATGGCCTGAGAGAGACAAGCTGTGAGGGTGGGGGTATTGCGCATCCCAGCGTGATCAGTATCGTTGATAGCGCTGCTTGCAGTATATTGCAGCTGCAAGCTTCTAGCATCATGGCGGGTACCAGGGTAGGCGTATAGAGCTTATGGGCTTGTAGGGCATGTAAGGAATGATTGGAATTTTCAAGATTTGTAGGGCTTGTGAGGCTTGCAGGGGGCAAGAGGGCTGCGAGGGTATTGCCAAGAACAAGTTGCAAACACCCACTCCCGCAGGCCTTTCGGTACATCTTCGCGGCTGCCATCTTCCATGTCAGCATCGAGCCTGTGAGGCTAAGGATCGGGGAAACAAGTCTGAACCAGGAGCCCGAAGAACTCAGCGACTTAAAGCCTACTTCAGCTCCGAGCTGACAGGTTGGGCAAAGACTTGCACCAGGGGAGCCCCAAAGTCCAATACCCCTCTACTCAGGAATATACCTTGCATCATAATATGAGGCCTTGTACAATGTAAGCAAAAACATGATAGTATGCTTGTGAGCTGCTCAAACCTTTCTGTGTGTTTGTCCAGCGATTGTTTCCGACCTGAAAGAGAAGGCACAGTGGCTCAGCACACCAACAACTCGGATCACGGCTTGAAGTTAGGGCTTGGGAGTACTGGTATGAGGTTCAAGCTGTAGGAGTCTGCTGACGAAGTTGGCGACTAATTCTCAAAGGTCCTATTCGCCTCTTTCTACTACTGCGACAAATTATTACCTTCCTATTCGTGGCTTCCCGCCAGCCTGGTCTGGAGCCACAACTTGGGGGGGGGGGCTAGGATGGGCGAAGGGCTAGGGTGAGGCTTGCAGTTGGAGGAAATGCTCCGGCCTCGCATAGCCACAGCCATTATCCGAGGATGACGAACCTTGCAGACTAGCGGCTGTCCATGCGAAATCTTGCGGAAGATCTCAGGGCTAACGGAGCGGAGGGCCTGAGGCCCGACGGCCTCCAATGCCTAATTACGTAGAGTTGAGTGCGTAGGTGTCATTCTGAGCCAGAGCCCTGTAGGCCCCGAGGCTCGCACCTTGCCGGCGCTGTCCTCACAACCTTTTTCGGGCCCCCCTCGTCAATGTCGAGAAGCCTACTGACCTTTTTTGAAAGTGCCACTGTGCTATGGTTATATAGGGACAGCAGCCTGCCATGTAAGTAGCTGGGTCTCTGGGGAATGCCCGGCCCAGGATCTTGCTGACCAGCCTTGCCTAAATTGGGCTTGCACAGGTTTCGGGCTTTTTGGCTTCAAAGGATGCTTCTGCGGAAGCAGCTATGAAAGACGTTGATTTGTCCTAAGTCTGTTGTGATCTGAACATCTCATATACTCTATGGTTTGAAACCCAACGTCAACACCCTCGAGACCCCAGGCACAAGATGAACCCCACAAGCTGCATGGGGGCTTGGATGTTTGAGGGTTCAGTGTCGACGTCGTCCGGGGGCTGCGGCTGTAGGACTCAGGGATTCTATCCTCTATCCGTGCTCTATTGCACAGCAATCTTACAATGCTTCTTCTTGGACGCTTGCAACTGATCGCGTACGTTTGCTCTTACTATGACGTGTCTCAATACTACTCACTACCGCTGCTGCTCCGTGGAACTGTTGCTGACCTTGTCAAGATCAGCATCCAACCCCCGAAAAGCCCAAACCTGACCCCTGTAGCCTAAATATCAACCCTGAAGCAAAACAAGCCCCCTACAAAACAAAGACGACACTTACAACCCCCTTACGGGCCGTCGAGGTTCAGCACCCCTCCGTTGTGCCAGGGAGCGCATCCGCTCATGAACGGCACGTGACCCAGAAATCTAAATGCAGAAACTCCAACGGTATCGACGTCAAAAGGATGGTAGGGTCCTTCCGAGCCCTGCACTCTATGTAAACCCAATGCCCTTAAACCCCAAATACTAAACCCTCAAACTAAAGCAAAAGAGTTAGACTGGAGGAGTCTAGAGGCATGTCTTCTTGAACCCTTGGTGGCTGCAAAATAGGAATGTCGAGCATTCTTGCGATGCTTAGGCACTTCTGTTCCGGGTCTCAGTCACAAAGTGGAGTTTAAGGTTTGTATAACCACCCGTAACCTGTTAAACCTCCGCCTCATAATACATATTATGCTCGCGGAGCTCAGTGCTCTATGCTAAACCCTTCGGTTGGCAGGCCGCCTAAGTTCCTGCTCATACACGAGGACGGAGGACCACAAGGACACACAATCTATTATTCCTCCGGGAGACCCAACCGTGCAGGCTCAACAACTTGCCGAAGCACCCCACCCAACATATTTTCGTCGCTCCGACCCTTTTGAAGGGTTTTATGAGGGCTACAAGGGTGTTAATGACCGGAGTAGGTTTTTGCGGTATGCTACTCTTACATGTGGACTGTAAACGATACCATTTGTAGCTATGCAGACCTCGGATGAGGTGCGCTTTGAAAGTTATGACATAGAGGCCGGGAATAACTCGACTACGGCTTACCGGGTGGATGTTCAATAGTCACAGTCTACTCGGGCCCCCATACAAAAAAACGTCAGTGAGTTTTCCTGAATACAATTAGCCAGACATGCCCTCGCAACAACTCTGACACGAACTGCAGAAACGCAAGTTGTGTAGTTATGCAGTACAGATCCCACTGCGGTTGCCAAATTCTCAACACTTGTTAGTTTTGGCTCCAAACCTGATCTGAAGATTCGTGAATGAAGAGTTTTCGGCCTCTCCATCATCTTTGTCACCAACATCACCATCTTTTGGTTCATCACCACACTCGCTTGCTTTCATCATCACTTCGTCCTTCATCACCATCGCAATAGACATCACCTTCTCCATCATGATCGCGTGAGTCTTCGTCCACCGTCCGCCATAAACATGAACAAGACTATGCCAGACTGAAATTTGTCAGATTTTTTTTGAGCTTGGTCCCGACCCGTGTACCACTTTTCCGTCATCACACAGTGAATAAGTTATAGTTTCACATTTGTAAAAAAAGTTTCCGTGAATTTACACTAGGCATGGGACATCTTCAGCCGGAGGCAGCTGTCACGCGGGATTTTCTTCCGTCAGTGCGGATCATGCGCCTTCTTCGGACCAGTCTCCAGAGTAGGCATCTTCGCTGAGATCTTTCGACACATGCCTTGGTCCTGCATCCAGCTCCGACCACTGCCCAGAATACCCTGATTCCAGAACCTGGCTGCCACTTCAAAACCCCCTTGTCTACCATTTCGACGGAACTCCTCCTAAACCCTAGAGCACTCAAGGAATTGAAGCCCTAAACCTAAAAGCCCCTTAGAAAGCAAAAAACTCCTCCCATAGCTCGGCTGAGAAACAGATGCTTCTTCCAAGGGCTGGAGAAACCTGGTTCTTGTAGAAAGCAGGTGCTCTTTCGTAATGGGGAGACCCTAGCTTAAAATGAGTGAAGTCGATGTGGGGAGCCCTAGAATGCGGGATCCTTGTCAAAAGTTCCTTTACAGCTTCGATTCAACAACCCGCATGCAACCCACCCTCCCACAAGAAGGAAAACCTGAACCACCTTTTCAACAACAAAAAACACAACGCATTTACTTTGTATTCGTGCCTGGACTGTGAGGACTCGATGACCTTGCTGTCTTCGGACACCGTGAGCCTAGGTCGTAGTCTGAGCGCCCCCAAACCGGGGGGATTTGATTTAGGGCTGAGGAAGTTTAGGGTGTATGTATGAATACCTAGGTATCTTTGCAGGACCATAGACATGAAAATGAAAGAAAACACCAAACCCTACAAGCCCGAAGCTCCAAACCCTTAAACCCTACGACATGTAGGACCATAATGGCCTTGATCACGGTCAATAGCGTTTTGGGGTACCAAACAGCAAATGTGTGGTACGTAATAAAGGACATTCAGGACGTCTTGACACATTACCAGGTGCTCAGGCACCTGTGTAACCCTAAACTCCACACACTCCCTCAAGCTTATCAAGAGTGAGAAAAAGAAGGTTTGCAAAAGTGTCACCCGGGAGCTAAAACTACCAAAAAGGGAGACATACAACAGCACAATGACAAGGCTATAGGGTCCCTACCTTTAAGGCTCATTTGGTCCCTAAGGAAAGTTCCACCAGGCAGCTTGTTGGAGCCTTCAGAGCTGCTTGCGCGGAGAGGACCCCGTTGATCTGCCTCAGCTTTGCGCTGGGTTCAGGGTTGAGCACTTCAAAGGTTCGCGGGGTTGGACTTAGCAATAGAGCTCAGAAGCTCCAAAGCTTAGAGCTTGTGCGGTGCAGGATTTAAGGATGCCCATGGGGAGTTCATAGGCCAAAAAAATCAAGGGGTTTGTACAACCCCTTCAAAAGCTCAAGCCTATACACCTAACTGCTAAGTTGCGTGATCCGAGGAGGCATGGCTGTGCGCCAGATCTTCACTCACGGCAACGCCGGACTTTGGGGCAGAAACGGAGCTCTTGACTTCCTCCTCTGTCTCCGCATAGCTGGCCTCGTATTCGTCCGCGATGTCCTCATCCGAGGACATCGGCTTCGTGTCCCACTGATACTCGGCCAGGGAATCAGCCTTTGGAGTTCCAGGGTTTAGGCTCTGAGCTTCTGGGTTTACCGCTTTTTGGGGCTTCGGGTTGATGGGGCCTAGTTTACGGTTGAGATACAGCTTGGGTCTTATAGGGTTTCGGTTTGGGGTTTTAGGAATCTGCCTCATCTGGACGGACCTCGCTCAATGTAGGATCTGGAAGAAAATTGCTTTCAGGAGAGCTAGCCGGCTCTTGAAGGTCCACTGCAAATGTCAACAGCGTCCTCGAGTCCCTTGGGGAGTCATCAACACCCAGCTGCTCCGCGGTCGGCTGATCCGACTTCGGCTCATCGTCTATGGCTATGTGAGCAGCTGCTACTTCTTTGGCAACTGCGGCACCTTGCACTTGCACGGCTTGGTCGGGATGGTCGTCTGCTCCTGACGTCCTCGAGAATGCCCCGTCTTCCGAAGCTGATGCAGGATCCTGAGAGTAGCTACGCGAATCATCATCAAGACCAAGTTCCTCCGCCGTCGGCCGATCTGACTTCGGCACCTCGTCTGTGGCTCTCTCAGCATCTGCAGCTTGGGCATCTGAAGACCCTTGCACGGCTT
>CAJNJA010008763.1:0-15240 GCA_905231915.1 Symbiodinium necroappetens | reverse complement strand
GTGTGGGTGTGGGTGTGTGTGTGTGAGAGAGTGAGAGTCAGAGTCAGAGAATCAGCGAGAGAGAGAGAGAGAGAGAACAACAAAAACAAACACACATATCTTCTGAACTGATCAACAAATCAATCGATCAATCAACCGATCAATGAATCAACCGATGAATCCATAGATTCAGCAACCTCTCAATCAACTAAGTGGTTGCAAATTATCAGCTTCTGCTCATGGGGCTGTGAATGTGTATTAATTGGGCTGTACCATGTGAATGTGTATTCATTAAAGTAGTTCAGATTTTTTATCAGGGCCAGCATCCTTTTGA
Organism: Symbiodinium necroappetens; assembly: GCA_905231915.1. NCBI lineage: Eukaryota > Dinophyceae > Suessiales > Symbiodiniaceae > Symbiodinium > Symbiodinium necroappetens. The sequence goes on along the minus strand of CAJNJA010008763.1, from coordinate 14,927 downwards.
GTTATCCGGTTTTCGGAGGTGGTGCGTTGTTGCATAGGGGTGAGGTTGTATGGTGGAGGATTGGGTGCGTATTGGCGTTCAGGGTTCTTGGCTTTCGTAGCCGCTGGAAGTTCAGCGTTTGCAGCATGTACCGATTGGGATTGACGGGTTGAAGCCTCAACCTTCGAGGCTTATAAGACACTAAGCCGACCCGCAGACCCGGCTCGGCTTGGCTCGTTTAGCCCTAACTAGCAGCAACATGCCAGGTGCTGCGCTGCTCGCACTCTGCCCATTTATATAAACACTAACCATAAAACTCTAAACCCCTAAACCTGCTCGACATTGCAAGGATGAAGGTCTGTCGACAGTCCGCCTACAAGCGGAAGGAACACATGGTCGCCCTCGACTGAACTGCAAACCTTTTCAAGCCGTGAATGAACCCTATAGTCCAAACACTCTCAGGAACACTGGGCGGTGCTGTAACCTAGTGCTACAGGCCCGCTCGAGGCTATAAGCCAAAGCGCCGGCTTTGTCGCAAAGTCTCAGGACTAAACACAAGCAACGAGTAAAGGTGGTACGTAGAAACGGGGAGGCTACCCCGATACCCTCACAACCCCAACCCTGAAACCCCAATTCCCCATTCTGAACCCCAAACCCAAGCCTATGCACCAACCCCCAAGTCCCCAAGAACCTGAAATCTCGATCCCTAATCAGCCCTAACTCCTTAACCGCAAAAGCCCAAGCCTCCACCATCAAGCCCTAGAAAACCCTTCAGAAGCCGTGACACTCTTATAGAAACGCGTTAACAACCACCCTTATACAAAACCAATGCAAATTTGCTAAAACTCTTATGGCAAACCTTTCAAAACCCACACAAAGCATGAGTAAAACCCTAGCAGAACCCTCGAACCTTAAACCCCCCAAACCCTGGTATAGCCCTATACAAAACTTCTCTCCGGAAGTAGCTCGTAGAGTCGACTCGCACCGGATTTCAGGAGCGAAGCCTCTTGGGGTGGGATTCAGGTGCTACTGGCATTTGGAGGGACATTTTCGCTCGATTCAGGGTGAAGTTGAGGGGTTTAGGGGCGCTTAAGGGGCTAGAGCTCTACACTCTAGGGGTTCGAAGACCCGGGAGTGGTTAAGACGGGTAAAATTTACAGATTGTGTTTTCGGTGTCTGCTGCATCTTGCATCACTGCCGTTTTTCGAGGCGTATCATTTTGTAACTTCATCAGCTTTTGGAGAATTGCCTCCCTGGACCCCGGCACCACCCCCCCAAACCATCTTTATCACGAGGTTGTAAGGTTGTACCGAACCCGAAAAGCCAGTTAAGAGCTCCAAACCCCGCTGGCATAGTACATATAATAATCAGACGGACGCACCAGGCCGCAAAATGAAGTATCCAGGCCTCGTTGCATTCCAGTGTGGCGAACCTTCGCAACATGTTGCTCGCGTCCTGTGGGCCGGACAAGGCCATCTTCCTGGGCTTTTTTGATGTAGGGCTTCGGATCCTGGAGAGCTTTAAAAGGGAGTGCAATATACGATTGGAAAACGTAGTCGAACTTCAGTCCAAGAAGATTGAACGCCTGAGGTCTACAGAGCTATATAAGTACTTCTTCCCGGGTTGTTTGCTGCCTTTTCAGGTCTCGACTCCAGTAACTCGAACAAGCACAGCGGGGATGCTATGGGGGCCTCAATAACTAGCCTGTACTATTTTGGATGTTCCTTATCAAAATTATAGTGTAGTATACACCAAAAAACCCTATTCTAATTACTAAGACTTCTACATTGCAGCATGGCCGGTTGTCCACAAGCTACTTCAAGCTCTAACTCCAAGGCCCTGAAGGCCTCGATTGCCCGATGTTCGATACCCGGAAGTCCCGCAAACAATGTTCAACCCCAACCCCCCAACTCAAAACCCTAAACCCTAAGCCCTAAACCATCCCTAAACCCTACACCCTAAAAGATACCTCATCTCCAGCATTCTAGAGCAGGCACTGCCGGGTGGAGCGGCTGCAGGCGGTTTCGGACCATCCCCCGGTCAGAATGCAGGTCTGCCGGAAACTTCTCAACATAAACCTGTAACTGTAGTGCAAGCGCCATGCCTTCCACATCCTGTTTCCATCGGAAGCCCGAAGCCCGCAGAAACCAGAAATCTTCACACTAGCCCTAAAATAAAGCTTCGCTGAAAGCCTATTCTTCACCTCCAAAACCCTAAATTGGCGCCCGGGAGCGTAGCGGCCTCTGCTGCCAAAGCAGACTGCAGCGGTGTGCCGTGCACAGCTGTGGCACCTGTTTGGCCACCGTCGGTTGCACAGCAACTCCCCTTTTGGGAAGGATTTATTCATTCTTCACCACATGTAGCTGGGGAACTGGCTAGGTAGCTAGGAATGGGTAGGTGGGTAGGTAAGTGGAATAAGCAGGCAGACAAGTAGGCAGGAAAGTGGGCAGGTGCGTAGCCAAGGTGCCGTCGGTGCAGGTAGGAGGTAGGCAGGTAGGTAGGAAGATAGGCAAGGCAGGTATAATATAATGCAATATGGTAATGTATTGTGATATAAAATGAGAAAAATTTGCAATGTGTACAGATGTGTCGTATATGCAACAAAGACATTTCAACAACGATCAATCTGTGACAAAGTGTTTAAAATCCCCATGCAGTGTGTAACGAACAAAAGCACTTCTGGCATCACTATCTATTGATTAGCCCCTGGACGGGCACATCTAAACCACCCCTGGAACTCCTCTGGAACCCCTTAACCCTAAACCGGTCCCATGCACCTGGAGCCCATGCAAAGCTCGAGGTATCCTGCGCATTCCTGGGTGCTGGCTATCAGGCCTACGCAAAACCCCCCATTCTCAGGGTTGGGTTACACACGGGCATTAAAACAAAAAACGCACGTACGCTCACGCACGCATTTAAGAAGTGTTTGTGTGTGAGATGCATCGATCCATGTAAAGAGGCATCCACCCATGCACCCACCCATCCACCCATCCACGTATGCATACTTGCCCGACTTTATATGAACTCGCACAACTTCTGTATACGAACAGGGAAACCCAGCCCCTTAAATCACAATGCCCTAAAAATACTACATGCCAATTGCCTTCAAAACCCTGAATCTTAAAAGCACACCCTAAACTTCAGTTAAAGCCTTGCTATGACGAAGATGCAGGTTCGCTTCGGAGATTGATGCCTGGAAGGAATCTCGAAGCTCCGGCATGGAGTGCTCGAAGGAAAGTTTGCCAGGGGCCTCTGCAGCATTCAATCTCTTAGCCCTCCTGCACTACCCGTCAAGCCATTGACTACTCACAATAAAGAAAATAAAAATAAAGGCTACATTGGGCTCTAGTAAGGGATACTTGGTGAAGAAAGTTTAGGCTTGTCCACCGGCCTGCGCTGTGTTGGCGGGCTCTTGCGGCTTAAGCTCCAGATCACCCATGCGGTGTGCCAGGGCTTGGGGCAACGCGCGGCTCACGGACAGCAGGGTTGTTAACGCTTGGGCAGTGTTGCTGATGTCCTGAGAAAGGAAGGTGGCACTTCGTTGCAGAGCTGCTTCGGACGTTGCCTCGATGACTTGGGTGCCGGTAAATTTGACTCCAGCGGAACACCACCTGGGCTCTTGTCAAGGAACTTAATAGTACGGAAACCGTACTAATTCTGCTATAGATAGCTGCAGTATATAACTCCCGACACTACGCATTATGGAAGCCAAGAACGATTTTCAGTTCCTCATCACGGACCCAGCCACAGCACGTTGGCAGCATTTTGCGTTTCAAGCTCCGATAGCTTCGGTATGGCTGCCGCTGCAGCGGCCTCTGCAAGATTAAGCTGTACATAGGTTTAGTGTTTACAGGATCTCGGGTTTCGGGTTTGTAGGGCTCAGGGTTTGCGGTGAAATCCGGGGGCGGGGGCGGGGGGGGCGGGGGGAGGGAGGTTTATACTAGGCCTACCGGCCTTATAGAGTTTAAGGTTTGACGGCCTCTGCAAGCTCAGCATCTTGGTAAGCCGCCGTTCTCAAGGCCTCGAGCAGGAGGGGACAAGAAGGCCTACAAGCCCACTCCTGATCCTGTATATAAGGGCCTTAGACATTAGAGTAGGGTTATTTTGGGCGCTATAATGAGGAACCTGAAGGATATTGGAGCCTTCTCAGGGGTCATTGATCTTAGGAGCCCTCCGCCTGCGCAGTGGTGGAGGGGTCCTGCACGCCGGGCTGGTGGATCCGCTTGGAAGCGATTGCGCAGAGGGACGATGAAGCTGGAGTGCCATGCCAGTCAAGAGCTGCATGCCCTCACCTGGTATAGATTGGGGCTTAAAATCAACCGTTACGAAGTATAACACTTGTAGAACTCTATGGTGCAAATTTACTTCAGGTGTGGCCTGTTACTGGGAAATAGGATTTCTTGGATGTCGCGCGACAAATGGGTCTTTTCTCGCTCAAGGCGCCTAAATGCCAGCGACTCATTCTTCGGCTTCGGGTTTTAAAACACCCGGCTTTTTGTTGCCTCCCGCCTGGCTAGGACGAACCTACGATGCAGGGTGGGGTTTAGGGTTCGGGCGGATGCGATAGAAAGAGGCCCTGGGATCCTCTTGCGAAGCTTTTGGTGGGGAGTAGGGTTTTCGAGTTTAGGATTTCGAGCGTATATAACAGGGCCTAGATAGGTGCGATAGTGCTTGAGCTAGGTTCTAGTAATTAATATTTTCTTAACAAAGACATAAGGAAGAATTCAGACCTCTAGTTCATAAAGTTTCGGGCTTAACAGTTCGGAATCTCACAGTGCAAGAACTCCGCTGAAAGCCTTTCGTGCAAGAAAAGGCAGACCCTTGTAAGGCATCTAAACCCTAAACCCTAAACCCTTGTAAGGCGTCGAGATGCAAGATGTTGGCTGTGTGCTGCGTGCTCAGCAGAGGTAGGGCCAGCAGCACTTGGGCTGATGTGGACGATGTCAGCCTGGGCTTTTGGGACCAAGCTCTCAGCCCAAGGCAGGTCCCCGCAAACCCCAAACCCTGAGCCGTTTTCCCAGGCAGCCAACCCTAAAATCCCCCTCAGCCCTCCACCCTTCACCCTATAAATATCTATAAACCTTAATCGTGCCTTCACAGAACCCTTAAAAGAACCCTAAACCCTAAACCGTACCTTTACAGAACCCTTAAAAGAACCCCCAAAACGCCAACTTCAAAAGGCACCCTTACAGAACCCGCCCGGCAACTTCGAGCTCCTGAGCCGGAGCTTCGCCACGGCTTAGGCCGCGCTGGCCGAGTTCTGGGGCGTGAGCTGCGTCGTCTCGGCCGCTTCTGCAAAGGCCTGGCCGGGGGTTCCTAAAACAAGGATCGAGGGTCTGCAGGGTGTAGCTTTTCTATATGTTCTTGGCGCCTCTTGGGGTTTACAGGCTTTAGGGTGTAGTTTTGTTTCTATTTTGTTGGGGCCTCTTGGGGCCTCGGGTTTAGGGGTCTTGATCGGGCTTGCCTGATGATATGGGGGTTTCAAAACAAGGAGTGGCAGCAGGGTTTGGGTTCCGGGGCCTCGAGTTCGGGTTTTGTGGAATGCGGAGCTTGATGGCTGAAGTTTAGTAGCGCGGTGTCGTTTCACATGGTACAAGCCGTCTTGCAGTCTAGGATCTGAAAGAGGCCTGAACCTGAAAATCTGTTCCAAGCAGGCCGCCAAACAGTGTAATTAGCGTTTCTGAGAGCAGGCCGACAACAACCAGAAACCAAAAGAGGTCAGGCTTGCAGACTTAACCTGTTCTGTTCGTATAAATATGACACTTACAGACTCCAATGGTCCAGACAGGTTCGACTGGACACCCAGGTATACTTCTATACTACACTTCTATAAGACCCCAAATACTACATCCTGAAAACCGAGGTGCTAGGTGCTGAAACTGATGAAACCCAAAACCCTGAAAGCAGAAGCGAAAGCCTCAGAGAAGCGGTCGCCGTGCAATCGCGTAGCTCCGGGAGCTCAGACCGCATTCGCGAGACCCTGGCTTCCAAACTGCCTGCAGTTCGACTTTCGGGCTTTTTATCGCGCTAGGGTTCAGGCCTCTTTCTCTGAACTTGCCGTTTCAGGGTTGACATGTTTTCTGGCGTTCAGTTTCTGCACTGCCCGAGCCGGGTTTTGGCTGCTTCCAACATTTGTTTGGAGTCGGGGACGGCGACTCTAACGGTTCCGGGTTCAGGCACAACACCGGGGCCTAAATCAATGGATTATGGGTTTTGGGGGGTATAAGATGATGCTGTAGAATAAGGATACCAGGAGCTTTAATGGTAGCTATTTCGGACTTCTGCGCTAGGGGTGGGCTCGGGATGTGGCACAAGGCACAGGAGTCTGAGATCTCGGCTCCGCCCAAGGCAGAAGAGGTTCCGTTTCGGATTTTAGGGTTTAGACTCTCGCAACTCGGGCAATGCAGGCGAGGATGGTCCATAGCTACATGTGATTTTTTCCCATGTTTAGGGTTTAGGGCTTTTTTGGTTTAGGGTTTAGGGTTGAGCAGGGATTTTGGCACAGGGAACGCGACATCGGAACGAAGCAGGTTGACGTCTGATTCTGCAAGGGCAAACTCCACTTTTCGAAATAACATTGAAATTTTCTGTGCGGCCTGCGCCTAAACCAAAAACTCCCCGCCATTTTCGAGACATCTAGAAGCCGCGCGATTCTCCTTGTGTTTGGCTCAACCCCGGGTTCCACTCAGACTTTGCATGTAGGGTCCCGGGATTGATCTATAGGGGAGTGGTATGAATCAAAGCATGAATGAAGGTCGCTTGCAATGCTGCCCTGATGCCCAAGTTTCTCGGAGGATGTGGCCCCCGGTGCATCGAATAGCTGCGGGCTTTCCAAAGCAACTTTGCCGAAACTCCGGGCTGCCTTGGTAGGACACGGCTCGCATGTTTATCAGGTCGCAGTTCCTTTGGGCCTGGGGGGACTAGAGATGCCTTACCCGTAAATTTTTTAGGACACCTGAGGGTATAAGTTACATAGGGTGTATGGATGCTGGCTTGAACAAGTATAGATTTTATCTTTGGGGCGGACTTCTATCCCGTAGACTAATTGGCGATGGTCATTTCATTTTCGCACCACGTACCAACCAAGGAACATAGATAGACCCGAAACCAGACCCACACAACATTATCGCAATCTTCCCGCCAGAAACTGTCGGCAGGCCTAGAAACTTGCGACGCAGGTTCGGCGTCAGACTGGTCCCAGCGCTGCTGGCACATCACACTGTCCAAGGCGGTTGTGTCCAAAGCAGACAAGCTGACCATCCGATCTCACCGCACAGGAGTGGCTATAGCCCACTGATACTGCCAGAACTGCTCCCAAGTCTCCCGGCACTTCGCACTGTCCATCTTCGTTGTATCCAAAGCATACAAGCTGACCATCCGAGCGCACTGCACAGGTGTGGCTCGCCCCTGCTGAGACTGCCAAAACAGGTCCCATGTCTACCGGCAAATCGCACTGTCCATCTTCATTGCATCCAAAGCAAACTAGCTGACCATCGGCTCGCACTGCACAGGTGTGGCACTGGCCTGCTGAGACTGCCAAAACGGATCCCAGGTGTACGGGCACATTACACTGTCCATCTTCGTTGCGTCCAAAGCATACCAACTGACCATCCGATCGCACTGCACAGGTGTGGCGAAAACCGGCTGAGACTGCCAAAACTGGCCCCAAGTCACCCGGCACATCACACTGTCCGTGCTCATTGTGCCCAAAGCAAACTAGCTGTCTATCCGATCGCACCGCACAGGTATGGAGAACGCCGGCTGAGACTGCCAAAACTGGTCCCAAGCCAGCCGGCACATCACACTGTCCATGTTCATTATGTCCAAAACAGACCAGCTGACTGTCCGAACGCACTGCACAGGTATGGCGAAAGCCCGCTGAGACTGCCAAAACCGGTCCCAAGTCTGCCGGCACATCACACTGTCCACGGCGGTTGTCTCCAAAACAGACTAGCCGACCATCTGCTCGCCATGCACAGGTGTGGCGAAGGCCTGCTGCGACTGCAAACCCCCAGGATTCCCAGGAGTTAGGTGAGAACGTCCAGCGCCGAGTTTGGCCGAAAATGCTGGGCAGCCAACCATCACCTTGAAGCCGACCCCACACTGGAACGTGTCGGGATGCAGAACGGACTGGAACAACAGAGGGCTGAAGCGTTCTACATGCCATTGAGGAGAATACTGCGAAACGGCTATCAAATGCTTGACAAAATGGCAAGGGGCGGTAGGTTTCTTTCCACAGGTGGGGTTCGCTAAAGCATGTGGTGATCTGCCCGTATGAGTATTCCAATGGCTGCATGCGTTGTGTGCTGCGTTTTCTAGTTCAAGGGTCGGGCTTGCGGTCTATGATATGTCCTATAGGGCATCGGGGTCCGGTGGGGGCACATCATGAGATTTTGTATGCAGCTCTGGGCTCGGGTCTATGGTCCGAAGGGGGGCACGGCAAGAATATGGAAGTGGTCATCACCAGCTAAAAGGCCCAGGTGCATTCGATGAGTTTTGCGCTGCAGGTTCCGTCATCCTCTGCATGCTGTGGCCTGCGGCTTTTTTAAAGATTGGTTGCAGGGCTTGGGACCAACGTTACGGGCGTTGTCGGTCTGGCGGTTTCTGGCGTTATGACGCGCTGTATGGCTTCAGGAAAACAGCTATGAAGGGTTGAAGTTGCCCAGCGGAAGCGTTTTGGGTTCTTGGGTGCTGGAGTTTGGGCATCCGGCCTTAGGTGATGTGCAGCCTTGGGAGCTTGGGCATAGTACCAAAATCATCGGGGAAGCAGGCTTAGGGCTAAGGGTGTCTCACCACGGCGACGGGCACTCTACGAGTTCGAGACTTTCGTGATCCGCGTTCTCAGGTTTTCCTGAGGAGCTTGAAGCGCACAGCCATGGCAACCCCAGCATCACGAATCCCACGCCCTACAAAAGCACGTTGGATCTCAGGTCCAAGAATTTCATGGTTCCGACGCCCCGTTCAAGCAACATAATTAGCGAACAACGCGAACATTTTTTGAAAAAAAATAGTAGAACCCAGAAGGCTGTTGCCAAGACTCTCTGACTTCAGAAGCTGCCCCTGCCTCCCTCCAAACCCAAACTAAACCCTTTCTGAGGCTCGGCTATTGTACCGAAACCCCACATGCACATTCCCCGCGAATCCCGCACTCCCCCTCTTCCTCCGAAGATCTCCAGCATCGCCAGACCCCGCTGCAAGAGGGTAGCAGGACTCCAAATCCTGTTGGCCGACCCCTGTGGGCTGCCTGGACAGCGGCCAAGACTTGGGAAAGCCTCCGTCTCTTACACGACGTTCCAGTAGGGTCAATTGGAGTTGACGTCCGAGAGTGTGTAGAGGGCTCGATGATGGCTTTCGGTACAGAGGGCTCTTTGAAGGACGATATAGGACCCCCAAGAAATACTGTTCTAGTGCCCGTGATGCCTGAAAGGGTGGCCTGAACTCCTGTTGGAATAAAAAAGTTAGTATTCATGATAATGGCACCGGAGAAGTCGAAGGTTATGGTCGAGGGTTTCAGATGTTGGGTTCAGCGTCAATGGGTTCGCGGCGAATGCAATCTAGAAGCAGGAGAACTGCTCAACGCAGACTTTCCCATTCATGCGTGTCGTCCTTGCGCAACCCTTGCTATTTCAAGTCAAATCGTACTAAACTTATAAGACTTCGATGACCATCTCGTCAATATGTTGCCAAGCTTATCAGGTGAGATCTCCGATAGCCATTTCGGGGTTCAAAGTCCGGAGTTACGTCCCAGCCCATATATACCAAGGGGCACTCTGTGATCTAGGTCAATAGCTGGTTCGCTACCGCGTCGAGCATCTCAGCATCTTCCTGTACCGGGAAAGGCCACGAGTCTCTATCAAAGCCTCAAGCTCCGCGAAGGGAACAGAGAACATACAAACACAGAACTAAATGAACGTAAATGAAAATAGATAGACGATAGATATAAATATCGTCATAGTCATTTATAGATACAAATATAGATGCAGCTAACGATACTGACATGGATATAAATAAATAAATATATATATATATAGGTATCCCTAAACCTCAAGCCCTCACCCCGAAAGCACCCTACAGCCTGGACTGGCTGGGGTCGACCGTTTCAACAGATTTTTGTGGGCAACAAGGGTCTGGTAATACTTTCAATTAGGCTTTAGGGCTAAGCGTTCAGGGCTGACTGCTATCTGAACTAAGCCAGCACAATACGGCCGGGAGCAACTTTTGAAGTGGGCAGGTTGCAATGCCATGCGTTGAGGTGCAGTTCGGTCCCTAAGCTTTTGCGTCAGGTCCGAAACCTTGAACCAACAGCTCTCACTCTAGGAACCCGTTGCTTTATCGACATCTAACCACAACGCAGGTTCATGATAAATGATCAAAGACTTGCTACAACTCTGGCCACAGAACCTGCATCCTGCACCGAGCTCTTGGAGAATCTGCCCTGTCAACCTTTTACCTTGTGGACGTGATGGACAGCTAAGAAAATCCTTAGGACGAGGGCGTACGTTTGCGGCTTGAGGCTGGGTCTTGGAATCCATTTTCTTTGAGAATCTGTGGCCGGTGGACCTAGCAAGATTAGCAAGACGGGCTACAGAAACCCCAAAACGAGCGTAAGCCCATATCATAGATATCACCAGCCGAACGCTGAACCTCAAGCACGAATCCCAACTTGAGCAAGATCCAATGTAGGAGCCTGACAGCGGAAACTTCGTGCAAAACACTACGAGGATCCACAATGCCCCAGCCAAACAGGCGCCCCATAAATCCCAAAGCAACATAAAGCATTAAATCTCTGAAGTCTGTTCACACACTACACTTTGCACCGTAACGGACCCCAAACTTTCAAACCCTCGCACTTTGCTGCTGCCCGCCTAATGCAACCGCGCCGAGGTCCGGGCGGTATTCCTCGGCTCCAGTCTGACTGTGAAGAATTTTCAGAGTTGAGGGTTGGTTAGGTTAGGTCAGTGGTTTCCTGCGAGGCGAGGACGTCCTGAAACCGAAGCCCTACGCCCTAAACCCTGAAAGCCAAAACCTGCTATTTTGCATGTCTTTTCGGTTGAGCTAGCTCCCCTTAGGGCCAGCGCGTCCCTCCCATTTGGGAATGCTCTTTCCTGCCTGTAAGCCTACGAGGATTACGTCAGTGCACGGGTAAAGTGATAAGTACGCAGAATCGGGGCACACACAGGAACCTGGTTTTGATTGCGGATGTGTGGGACCTTTTCTTGGAGGGCTGAAACGGCTCTCTTTACGCCTGTGCCGTCAATCTTGTTCATGCCGCACAGGATCCACTTCTGTGGGTGCGAAAAGCCTGCTCTGACGGTTTTGCAGGGACAACTGTTATGTACGGATCACACAAGTGGTTTGGATGGGTGCGCCTCCTCGTGCTCGTGTGTTTTAGCATGGGCGCCTCCTCGTGCTCGTGCGTTTTCGCACGGTGAGGGAGTTGATGGCCATGTGGCTGAGAGGCACCAAGGGATGCTTCTCCTCGTCTCGTGTTTCGTCGCAGAACGGTACGCTTTTTTGTGCCTGTTCGGTTGAGCTGGCTGGCCCTTATCCCTCCCCTTAGGTCAGTGTTTTACTGCTGGCCTGATGGACTTCAAATCTGGTGGCTTCTAGACCGAATGAATGAATCAAGAAGAACTGGAAGCCTTGTGAAGACTGTGTGAGACATCGGACGAGGCCTTTGGGGTGCCATGCCCAAAAGCCTGATCGTCAATACGGGCCAATGCCCTAAAGAGCACATCCCTCCATCATCATCATGCCATCCTGCCTCCATCCATCTCCGTGTCGCTCGCTCTCTTTCTCTCTATCTTTCTCTCTCTCTTTCTCTCTCTTTCTCCCTCTCTCTCTCTCTCTCTCTCTTTCTCTCTCTTTCTCTGTCTTTCTCTCTCTGTCTCTCTCTTTCTCTCTCTGTCTCTCTGTTTCTCTATGTCTCTCTCTCTCTGTCTCTCTGTCNNCTCTCTCTCTCTCTGTCTCGCTCTTTCTCACTCTGTTTCACGGTACCTGCCGCCTCGCAAACTATCCTAGCTGCTAGCTCTCCCTCCAAGCACGCCGTAACCGCCTCGAGCCGAGCACACCAACCCCCCTTAAACCCAAGCCCAGCTGCGCCGGGCCCTGCGCGCTGAATCCGGGGATCCTCCTCATGCTAGGGTTTTAAGCTCGAAGAACGACAGGCCTACTGGGGTTGAGGGTTTGGGGCTTAGGGTTCGCAGGGGCACAATGCAGCTTCGCCTGGGCGTTCCTCGCCTTGTGTGTTTGTTGCTGTTTGGCTCTGCAGGGCTTCGACAAAACTTGTGTAGGATCAACGGCGAAGGAATGGGGCCCGTAACACGTCCAACGGGGCTCTGGGAAGCATGCAGCATTTACACCAGCTGCGTAGCTGCAAATGGCAAAAGACGAAACTTAGTAAATTCCTTACCACAGGCGCCTGTAGCCCTAAACCCACAAGCTGTAAATGCCATAAGCCCTGCCAAGCAATAGCTACTCTTTGCCCTCCATCGCCTCCGCAACACCGGGCCAAGCGCCTGCAGCAGCGAAGAGCCGACGGAGAGCAAAGCAGCGCACCCCCACCCTGCATGGTTGAGAGTACAGATTCGGGTGTAGGATCAAGGGATTCTGGTCCCCGCGCTAATGAATATGTATGGATTTTGTCCAATGTGGGTTCAGGGTCGGGGTTCACGAGTCCTATATATATGAGTTCGGACAAGGCGTGGAACGGTAAGGCTCGGGGTTTGGAGTTGAGGTTTATACGGGGCAAGGCTACAGGCTTGTCTGCGGAGGGCAACCAAGGGTTTGAGTATTCGAGGCTTGGGACTTAATCTGTCAAAAACGCAATCAGTTGGTGAGTGCCCTGGCGTTTCTCATGTTTGCATTGTTCTTCAGAGTGGGCTACTTTAAACCCGTTCCTTGTCTCTAAACCGAACACCTGAACGACCCTCAACCATGATGCGGCGCCACTTGGACCCCAAATACAAATAATGTTGCTCGTGGATCGTAAGGGAAAGACCGGCTCATTTTCCCGTAAGGGTTGGGAGGTTCTTCCGGTTGTCCCTCCCTAGCTCGGAGGCTTCAGATTTCTACTCCCAGAAGCCCCGAATGCATGCAACGAGCTGGGGGCTTGGGGTTGACGCTCTCGCGACTCGGACTCCGCCAGACGAGGTCTCTCGGTTCTCAGGTATTTTAACAGCTACGAGCAGAGGGTTTTGGGTTTCGGGTTCCTTCTTCGAGCGTAAGTCGAGCCCTTGTAACACACGACTTTTGCTTAACAATTCTCCCTGGCCTGTGTTGGCCAAGCCCTGCGAATCAAGCTCCTCCAATCGTTCCGCCGCATGGCCTGGGCTAGCGCAATGAGAATAGTGATGTATTATTTGTTTAATTACGAGTGCCTTGATCAGTAGACGGTCTAATGTACCATAATTTCTGATGAGGAATCCAGACTAGACGGACCCCTACATCATGGACTTCATGAGGCTTTGAATCTCAAGCCCTCAATTGCGAAAAAGCCTATATCTCTTATGGCCTGATGTGTTGACGATCTTCAGCCGCTACAGATTTCTGGACAAACAATCCTGAAAGACTACATGGCAATCTTCGGGATTAGCCGAAGTTTACCAGCATCGAGATCAGATTCGCAAAGTCTGTGAACAAACCGAAAGGTTGGACCTCGGTTTTTTTCATACTTTGTTCACTGTAGAGCCTATCTTATGCTGTGAAGTTTGAGTTCATTTCACATGCTACAGTCAATCATGTCTTGAAGCACAAACCTTACAACTTAAACTTTATCCCTAGGCTCCGCTTAACCGCGGACCTCCGGTTTTACATTTCGCACATGGTGTGCGGGCATATTGCTTTCTTAGGTGAAGCCAAGCGACTGAAAGCCGTCTGAAGTAGCTCGCTGTGCGCCTCAGTTTGCCAAGCTATCATCCTGCAAACGGCGGCATGGGGCCGGCTTCGCTGAAGCTGCAATTCTAATCCCTGGGCAACCAACTACGCCGAACACCTAAACCCAGTGCACCTCCTTCACTGGATGTGACATATGATGCCCTACGAATCTGGACAGATGCCAAGCGCCTGTAATGACGGTCATGCCCTGCATCCGGAGCTCATGAAAAGTGAGCCTCGGGGCCTCTTTTTGCTGTTGAACCCGAGGGCCCAAGACCCAGAACCCTACACCCTAGAGCTGAACTCAGGCCCTTCGACACTCCGAGGCTTGGATGGATGTCTTTGCATCTAAGTATGTGTGCATATATATATATATGTATATATATATATGTGTGTGTATGTATAGAGATATATACACATACGTATTTTACATACATACATACATACATACATACAGACATACCTACCTACCTACCTACCTACCTACCTACCTACCTACGTACGTACGTACGTACGTACGTACGTACGTACGTAGGTAGGTACGTACGTAGGTACGTACGTGCGTACATACATGCATACATGCATGCATGCATACCTGCATACCTACCTACTTACTTACCTACTTACTTACCTACTTACTTACCTACTTACTTACTTACTTATTTACTTACTTACTTACTTACTTACTTACTTACTTACTTACTTACTTACATGCTTACACACTTATACACATGCTTACTTACATTACATACCTACGTGTTTCATGTCTCTGTGTTTGTATATAATATAGAGATAGGTATGCATATGTATATGTGTATATATATATATGTATGAGTATATACGACAGACAAGCAAGCAAACATACATACATACATACATACATACATACATACATAACATACATAACATACATAACATACATAACATACATAACATACATAACATACATAACATACATACATACATACATACATACATACATACATACATACATACATACATACATACATACATACATACATTACATACGTACGTACGCACGTACATATGCATACATACATACATACATACAT
>CAJNJA010008762.1:0-15240 GCA_905231915.1 Symbiodinium necroappetens | reverse complement strand
CTGCCCCGTCTCCTGCTTATGCTCCATGGGCCAGGTGGGACGGGGGGGGCTGGATCCCACTGAGCTGGGGTTTTGGCCACGTTCAGCCAGGCCTGACTTGTTTTTTGTGCTGGCCATCCTGAGGAACAAAACCGTCGCCAATTTTTTCTGCAGTTCTATCAGCAGCATGACGTCACTTGTGCGATGCTTGCCTGTCAGGATTGTTCGCAGAACGAAACTAGCATGTTGTTCTGTACAGCTGCGCCGACAGCTGCAAGCCTGGACATCAATAAACTCTATAAGCTACAGAAAAACTAGTCATCATGCCTATGTTTTCGAAGAGATCACCTTGAGGAACAAAGCAGAACAAAACCAGCCTCCTTGAACAAATACTTTCCCAAAGGCAAATCCGTGTGCGAAAGTCGGTTTAGAACGTTTTCGGCTCCGGATTTTCCGTTTAAGGTTGCAGGAAGGGTCTTGTAACCGGCCATCTACTGCCTTCGATGTGGCATGTCACGTGGAGGAAAAAATCTGCAACGTCCCGGTAAACAGGCAGGAACGTTAGGCTTTGTTGAATTGTTGGCATCAGAGCGTGGTTTTCAGGCCAAAACAGTTCCTGAAACAGCACAGCCGCTTTCGAAAAAGCGTCAGGCCTCAGGTTTTGCAGGTTCCATCGGGGTTTCACAATTGTTAACATCAAAACCATGTTTGAGGGGTTCAGGCAGCTCCGCGGCAAAGTTAATTTTTTAATACAAGCAGTGTTACGGCCCTTTTGCGTTCACCTGGCAGTGGGCCAGAAACCAATACCGAAACCGCACGGGGCGTGTTCGAAAAGCGTGGAGGGGCCTAGGCATTGACAGAAAATCCAAAATCAAGTTTTGCAGGTTCCACAGGGTTTTCAGAAAGTTGTCCGGCTGACGCAGCTAGGATGGAGTTTCGGGATGTGGTTTTGAGGGTGAAAACCTACTCGTAGGTTTTGCCAATCACGGCAAATGCAATTTGTATTTAAAGTAGGTTCACAACCTTGTTTTTAGCTTCTGATTTTGCCGTGTAAAGCCACCGGGCAGTGGGCCAAGAATCGTTCCTGAAACACCACGAGGTGCCTTCGAAAAAGCTTGCAGGGGCCTAGGTTTTGACAGAATATCCAACAACAGGTTTTGCAGGTTCCATTGGGTTTCAATATTTTGCGACATGTTTTGAGGGGTGCGCCCAGCTTTAATGGATTTTCTGGATTTGGTTTTGGGATCAAAACCTAGGTTTTGCAGAGCCAAGGCAAAACACACATCATTTGTGAAAGTAGATCTAGAGTGATTTTTGCTCCGGAAATCACAGAAAATTCGCCTAGTGCTGTCAGCTATTGCAAGGGTGCTGTTGTTACTGCGTGTATGCGCCAAAGACGGAAAGCGACAGTCGTGAGTGTCATTGGCAGAAAGCGACCCCCCAAAAGACCAATGCTTCTACGTCACCATGCGGCACCCATGCCATTGCGCTGCCGCGGAGATTGTCAGGGTGTTCGCACTGCTGTCTATATATAACGTAGTAGAGCACGGCATCGGAAAATGTCCTGACGATATCATGTTTTTTGAGAGTGTATTGCAATAGATCATGGAACTTTCGATTCTTACTACAAACGGTCATATTACAGTAATATATTCCTGAACATTATGCTTGTTGCTTGTTGCATCATTTTGCAGTATATTGCATTGTATCGTGTTGGATGTTTTTAGACGGTGACATGTCAGGTTATGTTTAGACATAGTATAGTACATCCTTGAATATTGGTTTCGTGTATCATTATGTATGTATACATGTACACCACAGGTTATTATATCATAACTTGTTATATATATATATATGCACATACATTTCTTGTATATGTATATTTTTTGCGCATTGTCATTTTCAACAAGTTATCATATGTTATGCTATGTTTCACTTTGTTAGATTATGCTATGTCAGAATACGTTACACTAATTCAGGCTGTACTGTACCTTACCATACTCTATCATATTATGCGACATTATGCTATGTTATGTTACGTTATGTTGTATTGTGTTAAGTTGTTATGCTGTGTTGTTATGTTATGTGATGTTATGTTATGCCGTGTGGTGTTGTGCTGTTCTGTTGCATTATGTTGTGTGTTACGGTCTGCTTTGATTGGTTGTGCCATGCTATGTTGCAACATGGTAAGGTGTTGTATGCTGTGTTGTGTTGTCTTGTCATCTCATCTTATGTTGTATTAGTATATGTCATACTGGGTTATGTTACGTTAGACTTTACTCTATTGTATTTGCTATTGCACCAGACTGGTTTTTATCATAGCCTTGCTACATGATGTTATGTTATGTCATGTGTGTTCTGTTCTGATGCTATTGTACGATTTTGTTATGCTATGTTGTACTATACGTAACATTTCGCTCTAGAGTACTATGTTATATTGCATATACTATAGTACATTGTGCTGTGTTATGTTATGTTGGGTTGTGTTGCGTTGTCGTGTTATGCTATGTTATGTTATGTTCTGCTAGTATATGCCATGTTATATTGAAATATCGTCAATAATGTTATATTACACGGTAATATATTGGGCTAGGATTTTTTGCGTTGTAGTACCCTTTATGTCATACTTTGTGTTTTTTTTGCATTGTATTTTACTTTGTTACAGCCTAGTATAGATATTCATGTCAAGCTTTATTACTGTACTGTATGACACTGTAGTGTCAGATACTACATTATGTTAAGAAAGTGCAATCGAGTATCTTATATTCTGTTTAAGTTATGCCATGTTGTAGCAACCACCGCAAATTAAGGAATATGTTAGCACATTGTACTTCATCATCCTGTGTTATAGGGCAGTGAGTTATTTTGGTTTGTTGCACTGTCTTGTTCCATACTGTGTTGCAATCTGTTATATTACACTACAGTCACTACAGTAAATTATGTTAGGTTTTATGTTATGCAAATTGAATTCTATTGGGTTCAGTTCTATTGTATTAAAGTTCGACTTTGTTAACGTCCTCCATATTCGGTTATATTGTAGTTTGTGTGTTTCTGTAATTTGTTTTATGTCGTACTCCGTTACTTTATAGGATGAATTCAGAACAATCTTAGAGCATAGACGTCATGATGGCTGGGCCATGGATGCTCTGAATTCGGAGCGGATTAGACCATGGACATCGTCATGGTCGGGCCGAGGATGTTCTGAACTCAAGGACGGATCGGACCATCGACGTCATCATGGTTGGACCATGGACGCTCTGAACTGAGAACGGATTATACCATGGACGTCATCAGGGCCGGGCCGTGGATGTTCTGAAGTCCGAACATATGCAGACCACGGACGTCATCATGGCTGGGCCACGGATGCTCTGAACTCGAAAAGGAACATGCTATTCTCTCGCAGCGCTTTAAGTGCCCGCAGCCGTGAGGGTAGTGCCTTGCCAAGCACACACAGGCCTCTGATCGAATCTTGACTGTTTCTACACGTTCGGCTGCTGGTGAGCCGGTGCTGTGGTCGGCCAGCCTTTGAGTTCGACTCAAAAGATTTTTTGAGCCTGGTGTAGTTTCCTTTGTGAATTCAGATCTGCTGTAAGATGCAGAGATTTCGACGGAAAGGTATCAATCTGAGACAAAGTGTGAGTTCCTGGAAGCCTGTAAGAGCAACCAGGAAAGGGGCGTAACAACTTTGTAGATCAATCCTGGACCCTTAATTACCGTATATCATGATGTGTGTTCATCCACCACGTGGCTTTACAAGTCAAGACTGATCGGAATATGCTGTGCTGAGGCTCAAGGTGTGTGAAAAGAAGAGACCCTTGGGTTTCCTTCGAGTTTCAATAAGGAAAAGCCAGTTCCAGGAAACCGGAGGGGCTGCAATTGTGGGGCAGGGTGCAACAAGGGAGCATAAGGCATAAGGAAAAGCCAGGTTTTTGGGGGGAAGGGCGGGGGAACATGAGGAGAAGCCAAGTTCGCACAAGGACAAGCTGGGGTCGCACAAGGAAAGCCCGGTTCGCACAAGGGGAAACCGTTATAATAAGAAAAAGCCGGGAGCATACGGGGAGCAACCCGCAGCATAAGAAAAAACCATGCCCGTTTGTTCGCAGCAAGCAAGAGAAAGAGAGAGACGGTGAAAAGCAGAGGGCCTTGGTTGCTTGCGGGGGGTCGTCTCCTCAAGGCTGTGACAGAGAAAGAGAGAGCAAACAAGCAAACAAAACACCTGGACATGCAGAAGCAAAGAAAGAGCGAGGGCCGAAAGGAGGCGAAGCCACGCTTGGGGCTCCAGGTAGGCCACTTGTCGCGCGCCGACATCGCAGACCTCTCTCCACAGGTGCTGGGCGGCTGTGACGGTAGGACGGAGTCTTATCGAGCGATTGCAGGAACAGCTGCAGAAATGGCATGAGATGCTCCTCTCTGCAGAGGCCAAACACTTTCGAGCCCAGACACTTCGAGCTTTCATGCGAGCATGTAGTTGCAGCTGATCTGAAAGGTCGATTTGATTTCTGAACTCGATGCCACGGCCTTGGTTGGGGGACTTGCTTCAGCAGCGTCGACGTTTTGCTTCCCTGGTCGTGGGTTTGGGTGCGAAGACTTGCCCAGAGCCCACTGCTGAATGCTGCGGCTCCCTTTAAGGGAGAATGCAATCCGAGGCTCAGTGCTACGGCCTATCCGAGAGGGTCTGCTGTCAAAGTCATGCGGAAAAACACAATGAATCAAACGGCCGACCACTCCCTAGGAGCCTAGGCTGAGTTCCTACACCAGGGCCCTTCCTTCTGTCATCAACTTTTGCCCGCTCGCAAGTGACAACAGGTCAAGCCCTTGCCTTGTAGTTCTGTGGCTGGCGCGGCTTGCACAGAGCAGTGCGTCGCGCCCGTCTTGATTGACCCTGTATCTGCGATGCAAGAATGTCGGGTTTGCCAGTGCTTCTAGCCTCGAATACGTCATGCCAGAATTGGCGCTGCTATCGCGAATAATTCCTCAAATTCTGCATGTAAGTGCCTTCGCGAAAGAATTGCCAACGAGAGAGGAGCCAAATACATCCTCACTGCGAGGTGCGGCTTAGGAACACGGTGTGTCGCTCGTGAGCACGCGGCTTCCAATTTTACTGTGGGGCCTGGCACAGATCAAGGCTCAAATCTGCATGCGATGCCAGAAACTCCACAATACAGGTTACTTGTAGCAGTCTCGGATACTCTCGGCCTTGCTCAAGAGCGTGAAACTTAGAGAATTTGTGGTTGCATGTTTTTCTCTGCCCGGATGCTGCATTGGACAGAGAATTGCAATGGGCATAGTGACCTTGACCCGCACTGCGCTCGGGGAGTCGAAAGCTGCATCAGAGTTCAGGTGCGGAAAGGCCATGTCTCAAGCAGACACTTTGGCCGGAATCGGAGCGGAGCTGGGCTCCGGTTGGTCTTTGCCGACATGGCCGTTCGTTTTCACATGTCACTGTTTCGCTAAATGGAGTGTAGTTGCAATAAGCTTCGCCAGTGTCAGACGAGTTAGAGAAGGTGCCGCTGCAGCAAAGCGGCTGGGCTCTTTGGGCGTTAAGGAATGGGGTCAGGGGTGAATTATGCAGATAGCCACGCCATCAAGTTCCAGCAGAATGAGAGGAACGACGAGTCATGACGAGAAGTGTTTTGTGTGTGTGTGTGTGTATCACTCGAAATCGATTTTTTCGCGGCCTAGCTCATCTTACCGGGAAAAGAATCGAGTGGGGAAAGACTAGATATTTCATGCTCCGCAAGTGTACAAGCGCAAGGGTTGGTGGTGACTGCGACAGAAGTAGGTTCATGCAGACTTCCAAATCGGTTCGCAAGGACGAACCCTGACCGCAGCGCAGAGAGAGAATAGCTCAAGTCTTTTCAAATCTTCAGCGTCAGAGAGCACATGGCACGGGTTGCTGGCGCACAACACCGGTGGCCGGTGTTTGCTTTATTGAACGGCGCAGCGGTTCAGTTTTGATCGACCATATCGAAAGTTTGGTTGTGTATAGATCTGGAGCCTAGATGTGCCCACATTCCGTGTGTTGCATGGCATCTACTACCCTACGTTAGAACACCAGGATGAGCACGCTTGGTCAAGGCTTCCAACATCTTTTTCATCAGTGCAGAGTCCATCATCTGTGACATGCGCCTTTCCGCAGAGGCTTGGACTCTTTCGGATTGTTTCCCAAGTAGTGAGAGCTCCCAGCCTTCGTCCACAGATGCTTGCAGAGAATAGGATGCTCTTGGACGAGGTCAATGAGGATGGCCAGTTCCTGCGGATGACCTTCATGGTCGAGCAGTTGTTATCTAGTATAAAATCCTGCGGCGGTGTCTACAGGCCCCTCCTTGCGCGAGTGGTCCTGTGCAAAAGGGCTGCCTGGATTGACTTTGAAGCTTTGTCAGGATCATCTTCTTTGATGCTTTCAAGCACGTCTTCAGCATGCAGTTCGAAGACTCGCTGTGGGCATTCAGAGAGGCGGCGGCGCTCTTGCATCCTTTTCATTGCACTTTGCTGCTTCAGCTTGAGTTCTTTGCTGTTCATCGGCAAGAGGTTGACGCTCCTTTGCCGAAGCTTCGTGGTGTAGAAGAGCCTTGTGAGGCTTTCTTGAGCCATTGTCGGAGTCACGGTATTGACCACGAAGTATTCCCACACTGGTGGCATGGCCAGCATCGCCGTAAGTCTTTCGATCTTCAACCCAGATTCCGCCCCATACAGCTCTTCGATGTTTATGCTGTGACCTGGTATAAGGTATTCACCAGAATGGAAGGAGCACGTGTCCACATGGAGGTGCCGTTGTAGCACATGTCAACCTCCATTCCTTTGTGCCTGCCCATAAGACAAGAAGACGTGAGAACTTGCAAGGCCGTCCCTTTTCCTTCTAGCAGACGATGGCCTCGCAGTCGAGGAGGACGAGGAGGCCAGCCTTGTACGTAAAGAAAGCTTCTTTTTTTCGGAGATTTTTGGGCGCAGTGCAAGGAAGACGAGGAAGAAGCCGAGCAGAATGCAAAGCTGAGAGGCTCCTTTCAGGCTCTCATGCTCAGGCCAGGGGCCCCTACGGAAGAGCTCTGAGATGACCGCGCGACTCTTTGCAGGTGCCTGTCCTACAAAGTCCATATCGCTTTGCTGAAGGGGCTGCAGCGACGGGGTAATCGCTGGTGACTCGGTTTTTGCTGGACCCCGTCTCGAAAACTTGTGAATTGAGACTTGGCGGTGTCAGCTCTGCAGGTGTCATGGCATTTACGCTGGAGCCCGACAACTATGACTCTTTCATTGACAAAAATGTTCAGGCAGCTTGTGCCGCTGCCGCCTCTAGAGATTTGCACCGGCAGCTCTGGGCCGGCGCAGGGCGCTCTCCAACCACTCCTCGAAGAGGACGCGGACGAGGACGAGGATGAAGAGCAGGAGAAAGAGAGGGAAGCGGTTCTGCTGCAGAGAAAAAATTGCCGATGACAGGAGTCGTCGGTGCCGGCGCTTGTGGCTTTCAAGAAGCGTGGTGCTGGAAAGGCTCCTCTCTGTCTTGGAGTTCTGGGAAATCTGAATCTTCGTTTTCAGTTTCTCTGTTTGACGGAGAGGTTCAGGACGCTGCTCTACTCCGGTGCTTCCTGGTCTCCAGATTCTGCAAGGACACGCTCGTGTGGGACTCATCGCCTGTCAGAATCGCGACGAGGGCAGGGAGGGAGAGACCGGCATGCCAGCAATCTGCAATGATCAAGGCACTCCAAATGGATCCCGCTTCGAAGCCTCGCAGCAGCGAGACATGTGTCTTTGGGTGTGTGTGCGGCTGCTTCAGCACATGCGAGCTTCTCCGGCTCACGACATTTCCGAAAGCTCGTCATCTTCTGAAGGCCAATGGCTCTTGCCGTCTCACTCTCACTCCCACTCCCACTCTCACTCTCTGTCTCTCGTTCGCTGGGCTGTGTGTGCAACCATGTACTCGCACATACTCGCACAAAGTTTGCATGGCACTTTGTTTGGGGGCTTCAATCCCTTGCCCCCACGGCCCCTCCCTCCCTCCCTCCCTCCCTCCCTCCCTCCCTCCCTCCCTCCCTCTCTTCCCCTTGCTTGCTTGAGGGCAGTGCAGGCATGTACTTTCATCAATGACAACCACTCACATATATGTTCCGTAACATTCGGCTCCAAGTGGTTAACTTGATACCAGCTCTCTCAGCGCGTACAAAACAGGCTTATTGCAGCGCGTGCAAGGGACAAGTCATCAGGTCCTGAACGGACCACACTGTACCTGTACCTGTATCCTTCCATAGGACGGGGGTTTCGGGTCAGTTTTCTGGTAGCAGAGCCCGTGTTGGGCTTGTCCCCCTCGGGAAAGCCGCCACAGCGGTTGGCTCCGGCCGATCGCTTCCCAAGGCGGGCATCGAGGTTGCACTATGGCTTCACACGGTGATGACAGTAGCAGCAATTCCTCCGGAGGCTACTCAGACGACGAAACCTCTCAAGGTCCAACGTCCTATGTCGCAAGCCAGGCAACTGGTCTTGCGAGCGACCAAATGCTCAGCCATCTCGGCATCACGCCGAAAATAGCACCTGCTTACGATGGCACCACTTCGTGGCTTGAGCATGAACAGCTCGTCGATGACTGGTGTGACATCGCAACGTCGGACGAAACCAAGAGAGGATCGTCTCTCAAGACGAGGCTTTCCGGTTTTTCAGCAGTGCAGAAAGAAGCATTAGACCGGGACAGACTTTGCTCTTCCAACAGAGTGGAACACTTCAAGAAGAAGATGCGACCCTTCTTTGTGAAAGGCGACCTCGTCACTTGGATTGCCAAGTTCGATATACTCCTGCAGAGGTTGCGATGGATGGACCTTCTACCGGAGGTAACTTCGGCAGACAACCCACCACAATTCGCAACTGCCAGGATCCGACCTTCGCACGCCTACAAGACCCAACGGAACACGCAGCATATGCAGAACAACAGTTCCGGGAATGGAATCGCCAACGCCCAATCTCCTGTCTCTTTTATTCCTCGTGCCGTCCGATCTGAATGAACACCAAAAAGAAAGGTTAGTATCTACACTAATTAACCAAGGGTACCGAGTAGAAACCTGCACTTACATTGTCAGTTTGCAACGACGAAGACAGGTCTTCAGGACCCAAACATCCGGCACTTTTTTCGCAAGAAGGACCGGCGAGAAAGGAGAGATACACGCCGCAGGCGCGGTGGACGCAACTTTCTCATTCTTGCTGGCTCCAAGACGAGGACACTCTGGAAGAAGGGTTCCTCGCAAACGCCATGAAGCGCTCGTGGCAAGGAGATTCAAGAAAGGAGGGAGACCGAGAATGCGTCCCGGCTCACCGGGAGGAGCAACAGGTGGCAAGCAAAGATCGCAAGGCCGCTTCAGGCCTTGTCGCTCAAAAGGGAGAGCCAACCAGGCAGACGGCCAAGAGCATCCATCCGATTCCAGCTACTACGGTACAGGAAGAGGAAAAGGAAAGGACAAAGGTGGCAAGGGCAAAGGAAAAGGAAAAGGCAAATCAGACAAAGGAAAGTCTTGCAAAGGAGCTATCAAAGGAAAGCAGAAGGATTCAGCCAAGGCTGCATCCTCAACAGGGGGTCAAGCGAACGTTTCCACTGGAACTTATGAATCAAGCCACCGCACCGGTCTGGGATGAATGGCAGGAAGACAGCTACTATGCTGATCAAGGATGGAGCTATGCCATATATGAACAACAGTCGTATTTCATATGCAGCATTTGCATCATGCGAAGATAGAGAGAACAACGAAAGGATCAAAAGGCAGAGGCGCAGATCCGATCCCGCGGAAAAACCCCGTGTCAAACTCTTGCGATAGATACCATTCCTTCACTCCTGTAGCAACAGGACAAAAAGAAGAGCATTTGTGCAGGAATGCGTACTGCCACCGCAGTTCTTCCCATGCAGCATGTGTGCTGTCTGCTCCTACAGAACGGATCAATCTTGACCGAAACCCCACCGCACCTATGTCATTCTTGACTCAGGGTGCACACGTGCTATGGGTTCCCGCTATGCAGTCAACCAACTGATCAAGGCGGTGGAGCGCTACGCGCCCGGCAAGATTGAGTTCACTTCTCTCTATCCAGCACCAAGTTTTCGTTTGCTGATAGTGAGACAGCTCTTATCAAGGAGAAGGTCACTTTGTGGTTCAAAACCACGCCGCCACGTGACACAACGGTTGAAGTTCTTGACCAAGGTCGTGCGCCAATTCTGTTTTCAATTGAGCAGATGCGGAATCTTCGCATGAGCTTCGAGTGCAGTCCCACGGCAGACCAGCCTTGCTATCTGTGAGTCCTTTGGACTCCATAATAAGACGCTTCTCCCCATCAGCACCAATAACCATCTTGGGTGGATCTGCTCAGCTTTACTTCTACCTGGCAGAAGAATTCTCCGTCCAATCGTACTTTTGAAGCCACGGCTCACGCAGCAGGTGATGAAGATCCACTTGAGTGCCCTGCCTGCAAAGGAAGGCATGCAAAGCACACCTACAAGCCTGGCTGCAAAAAGTACGAAGGAGAAAAGCCTTCAACTGAGGGACCTCCTGAACCAGCACCACCAACCGGTGGACCAAAACCTTTAAAAGGAGGTACCTCTGTACCTCTCCCACTAAGAAGAAGACACCGAATGCGAAGCCTTCGTAGAAGCCCAAGATTCGCTCATCATGGAGAGTTGCCGATTCCTGGCAAGTCAGCTAAGTTGATGTTCCTCATTCTTTATGATGGAGCAATCAATCTGGTGACGACTGAAGTTGTTCAGGACAAGAAAGAACCCACGACAATGTCACTCATGACAGAATACTTTGAGGAGTATCAGGTTACTCTAAAGGTAGTCGTGGCAGATCAAGCTTTTGTGACTCCACACGTGGAGGCATATAACAATAGGCGGAATATCAAACTTGTAGCAACAGGACCTGGCCCTCCATGGCCGAACAGAGAGCAGAAGCTGCCGCACGATTGCTGAAACATCAGCTAAAGATTATGCTTCAGACTATCCATGAGGGCTATGAGCTTTGCAATGGAATTGTCATGAAGTACGGTAACCTTGTTCGCAAGAAACTCTTTTACACTTTTACCTCTTCCCGAGGAGTCTATGACATCCGAAGGGTTTGACCATGCAAGCTGTATGGTGATGTTTGATGCAGCGCTGACATCCAGTGGATGAAGTGCTTCTCATCAACATTGTCACTGGCAAGTGACATCTACCGGGAAAATTGATTTTCTTGAGCTCTATACTGGTTCGTCGAGACTCAGTCACAAGGCTGCCCTCTCACGTCTGAGAGTTGCTCAACTTGCAGACTTCCGAAGTGGTTTTGACCTTCAACGACCAAACCTTTTGCAGATCATCGAGGATCATGAACCGACACTCATTGTCATGTCACCAGATCAAGCACAGTGGTCTAACTGGAACTCCCATGCAGCGGCAGTTCACACAAGGGCCTGGCTGTTTTCAGGTTCTGCTAATCGATTGCAGATCATCAAACGAGATCAAGTCGGTGGGTGGGTGGGTGGGTCAGAGAAGGGAAGAGCAGGGCAAAAAGGAAGGGAAGGGAACGGCAAGAAGGAAGGGAAAGGCAGAAAGGCGGGGAAACGCAAAAGGAAGGGAAAGGCAAAAAGAAGGGAGCTGATGAATAAACTTTGCTGTCCAAGGATGGCACTGATGAAGCTCTTCGTTAAGGTCATGCTGATCCAGGACATGGCAGAAGCTTTTTGCTTGGTCGAACAGCGCATTGTGGTTTCTGACCATTTCTGACGACTTCGGCATCGGCATGCATGCGAGACATGTAGTTGTGCAGCATTGTCCCCATCTGTGCGGCACGACGTAGAGACTTCGGCATGGTGCACTGTATTTTTGCATCAACGCCTGGCAGGTGTAATTAGGTCTCGGTCGATCGACGACTCAAAAATCGGGAAGGCAGTTGCGTGCCGCGAGGAGATGATGCTACGCTATGTGCCCTTGGACAAGAGAGCGCAGAGATCTCAATTTGGATATCTGCAGCATTGCTCGTCCTGACGAACGTGCTGCAAACTCCCAAGGTTCACAACAATACCAGTTGACGAGTGGGAGTTGTACGCTGAATCCATCAGTGGTGCACTCGACAGGCCCGGCGGTGCAGGTGACAATCGCCATGGACGGTTGGCACTGTCAACCGGGTCTCAAAGTCCTAGTTAGTGCAAAGTGTCGGGGCTCCGACATCCGCAAACCAGTCGAAATCAATGCTGCCCTCAAGAAGGGAACTGCTGTTTGGATCGTTTCATGCCGTTTAATCTTGGGAATTCCTTTATTTGTCAGCCCAGTCATTGGGACCATGATTTTTAGTCAAGATGCGCATGGTCGAGTAGGCAGTGCGTCACCTCTTCACAGCATTGCGGTGGACGCAATGGTGGCATAGAGAGAGATCTCATCGACACCCACGAACTTTCCCTTCTAGCCTCCAAGATCGGCGAGCTGAACCCATGCGCAAGAGCCCGACAACCAGGAAGAGATCACAGTTTGGCTTGCGAGACGTTCGCTTGCGGCGGGGGCTCGGGCACTTGTACCATACGGGATAGCTTCCGCATGAGGCAATGCACGGAAAAGTTTTTTGAATTTTGTTTTTTTTTCTGTCAGTGCCCGGCAAGATTGCGAGGCGGCAAGGCTTTTGGACAATAGTTTTTCCTGAAGGTTTTGAGTGAAAGCACTTTCGGAAAGTTGGCTTCCGAGGAAACAGGCGGGCCAACCGCAAGTAGTGCCACCAGCAACATCTGTGAAGTGGAGGGCATTTAGGCCACACTCGCAGAAGTGCCACAGCTTCTGGGAATCGCCCGCGGCCGCGACCACCCTAAGAGAAACGTCGTCAGCTTGTGGATCGCGCCCATAAGAACCGGATCTTGGAGTCGAGAAGGTGCCGGGAGTTTGAGGCGGGAGTGGTAACCCAGTTCGCTGCAGACAGCGGGGATAAGAAAGCACTGCAGCCAGTCAACCGCCACGGCAAGGAAGGGGACCCAGAAGGCCTGAAAGCGTACAGCTTGGGGCAGGAGAAAGGGACGTAGAAAGCACGGAGTGTGCCATGCAATTGCACTTTTCTGTCGAACCACTCGGACCGATATCTGTTTCGAGGTTACGGCACGCTTGGCAGAGTTCTGACCCATTGATGTAAATTGTAGGCGAATCGAGCTGCGATAAGTTACAAGCATTATTGATTTGATCCAGCGCGCGAGGTTCTACGCATTCGTGTCCAAGGAGCTGACAAGCTGATTTCCAGTCTGGTCGTCCTCGCAAGCGGTATGTTGACAGGAGCTCGGGAGGCTGAATAAGCAGCCAGAGGCGGAGCTGCAGGCTGGCGAATCGAATCCGGCCGCAATACTGATACGTGAATCTTAAGCACGGATGCTGCTCAGGACTTGAAGCTGGATTCTTGCGATCTGTTTGATGGCCAGAAGCACAGCACAGACAGTACTGACAGTACACGTGGCCATCACTGGCTCTCGGACCCTACTGTACATATTGTTTTGTGGAAGAGGCCGTCTCTTCCGACATCTGTTCCGATTCGTTGCCTACACCTGAGCGGAAGTTGTAGTGGCCTTTACTCTAAACACACTCAATGTTAGAGTCAGAGGTTGCGACCGGTCTATCCGAGAAGGGCAAAGAGGCCACCGACTGAACTTGATGAAATTATGACGGCGATGTCTCAACTACACTCAAACCGGATGAAAGGTCAAGGCAGATGTCTTCCAGTTCAGCTCATACATTGTCGAGGAGTTGGACTTCTTGTGGTCAGAGGCAGCACGGTAAGCAGGATCAACCAGCATCCTGCATCCATGTGTAAATCAAAGCCGAGTGTGTCCCTGGGTGTCGTAGTGCTTGCAGGCATCGTCCAAAGAGAAGTTCTTCCCACTGAAGCTTTCGGCAATGAAGGATGATGCAAAGAAAATCTGTTTGAAGCCCAACTAAGACACCACCTGTTTGATGACATCGCCAGGACCTGCCGGGATTGGAGCCGCCGCAACTTCCAGAACAGGCCGCCGCAAGCGATGACAGTGATAGCATGAGTTCAAGCCCAGCTCACTCAAAAGCGCAGGCACGTGTCCGGGAGAGACCTGTGCTCTTCAAGATTGAGTTCGGGGCCCGCGCGAGCGGAGCCAGTTAGATTGGAAGCACTCATGCAGCCAGCTAAGCCGCTAAGCGATTCAGGTCGGGGCTGTTTGATGCCATGTGGAAGGACACTTGGTCACAGCGTAGCATGACCAGTCGGAGCTCGAAAATACCGGCGATGTGCCAGGAGAAAGCGGACAATCTAAGGGAAAATGACGAAGTCTTGAACTCAGCAGCTAAACCAACGGAGTCATCGCATCTTGTGCATGGTGCAACCCGTTCCATACTCAGGATGAACCCGAGGATGCTGGTTTGCTTTGGGACAGGTGCCGTACTCGTGCACTTTTGCCTCCGACCACACCGATCCGAGGGTAGCAGACGGTTTGTGTGCAGGTATGAATGGAAACAAGGCGTCAGAGTGGATGCAATCCAAGAGGCCGGTTTACATAAGGACAGCCTCGTCGACAGAAGTGATGTTTTCAGTCAGGTACAGGAGATGGAGAAGAATGAGGCTGAAAAGAGGATGGAACAAAAGATGAGGCACCGCTGTGTGCAGTCGGGCTCCGTTGGCAATGCATGTCACATTAACTCGATGCGCAGGGAGAAGAAGAAGATTACCGACAAGGCAGTGCTGATTGCCTGGGTGTGAGACAATGCTACCGTGGGACAATGTGGGATGCGCTCTTAAATTGACGTGCATGTGTCGGAGGATCGTGAGTACGAGAGAAAGTTCCATATGAAGAGACGGCAGATGGTTGCTGCCTCGGGTCGCATTGGCATGCCAGACTTGGTTCAGTTCAGTGTCATGTGGCGGGGCCCTAATAAGTTTGTATCTGCAGTCAGACTGTCAAATCCGCTTGTGCTTCGATGCAAGGCCTTGAGGGCCCTTCATCGATATGCGAAATCGCTAGCAGGCCTTGACTTTGTTCGATGTCTGCTGTCCTTGACTTTGTTCGATGTCTGCTGTCCACGGAACTCGAAATTGGTGGCGTTCGACTCGTCAGATTCCTTCAGCTTTGCAGTCGTTGCCGCTGACTGCTTTCGAACTTGTGCAGGTTCAGACAAGTTGCATCTGCCCATTGTGTCCGTCAAGTGCGATCAAAAGAAGGAAGATAAGAAGGAGGCCAGGTCATGCCGGCAGCGGTTTATGGAAGGACCGTGCTGCTGCTGCTGTTGTTGTTCTTCTTCTTCTTGTTGTTGTTGTTGTAAGCCTCTCG
>CAJNJA010008761.1:0-15240 GCA_905231915.1 Symbiodinium necroappetens | reverse complement strand
TCATCTTCTGTTTGATTTCGATATTATTTAAAAGAATTCATTCAAAATCAATATTATAATTATGAAATCAAATATCCATTTCGAGATTAGAAAATCTAATTTTTAAAATGAATTTATCTATATCTCTTCTTTTCTAATTTTCATATTTATCCATATAATAAATATAGAATATTTCTCCAAGAATTTTTATGTATATTTTATTTGTTAAGATTAATTATATATAAAATCTCGATATATATATATGATATATCTATCTAGAATAGTATTTAATTTCTTAATATTTCTACAAAAAATATGGTCTCAAATCTCAAATCTTTTTTCAATATATTTTATATGATTCGATTTAAATATATATATATATTTATTTATTTATATGATATTATCATATGAATCGGAATATTTGTTGCCGTTCTAAGCTGATTATGATATCTCGAAGCGGAATCCCTATATCGTTTTATCATATTAAGAAATAAAAGAATTTTTTGATTTTATTCAA
Source organism: Symbiodinium necroappetens (assembly GCA_905231915.1). Taxonomy (NCBI): domain Eukaryota; class Dinophyceae; order Suessiales; family Symbiodiniaceae; genus Symbiodinium; species Symbiodinium necroappetens. Next base: position 14,744 of record CAJNJA010008761.1, on the reverse strand, counting down.
ATATCGTTAGTAACAATCATGTAATTCTTCCAACCATATATATCTATTAGTAATTTTAATATTAGCACTAGCACTAGTATTGGTGCTAATATTAGTAGTAGTAGTAGTAGTAGTAGGAGTAGTAGTCGTCGTCGTCGTAATCGTAGTCGTAATAGTAGTAGTAGTAATATTGCCAGTAGCAATAAATAAGACATGACCTTGTATGATCGATACCATGAATATTTTGAATTTCGTTTCTTATCTTATTTTGAGTCGTTTATATCATCCTAAAAATAGTTAGACGAAATACTCCGATTAATTCGATTTCAAATAAATATATCATATCATATATATATATGTGCTCTCATTTTATGACTTGCTCCCATCTCATTTCCCTCTTAGAAGAAATTCTAATGAATAAAATATCGTATAGATATTCTCCTATCAAAAGAGCGAAATAATAATATAATCAAATATCGTCGCTCATATATCTTAGCCTATATCTATTATTCTAAATTATGCCCCCCAATGCCTCGCCGAGGCTCCCCATAACCCGCGCCCGCTCTCGTCCGGAACTCCCCACGATCTGCCCTCGCACGACAATCCCGAAACCCACGTACTCCTCGAATTTCTCCCGCCACTCTCCAAGAATCCCCAAAATAGATCCCTCCCACGAGTCACTTCCCTCCTTGCCCATATAGCATATATATATATATTTATATTTATATATTTTTCTATGATAATCTCCTCCCATTCATATGTCACTACCCACGAAATCCATACCCTCGCCCACTCCACGATTCCTTCCGACCCACCATCGCTAGATATTCCAAGATATATCATCCCCCGCCCTTCAATTCAGAAAATTCCACGACGCTCCTACCGCCCGCACGCTCCACGACATTCCCGACGACACAAACACCCTCTCCCCCAACTTGCATTTCCACATTCCGATCGAAAATATCATTATATCATATCTTATAAGAAAATCTAAAGAACCCAAATATTTCGAAAATCAAATATTCATTTTTAAATTAAAAATAAGACAAAAATAGAATCGATTCTTATGAATATACTAATGCCTAGAGATTATAATTCAGACAATATTGTGTCACGCCCTGTGGAACGAATAATTATATATTTTCGATTTGAAAATACTAAAGAAATAATATCGACTATAGTCTAAATCCTAAAAATCTTTATTGTCGTCTCTTATTATAAAGTCATAAGATATATTTTTTTTTATCAATCTCGCGATTCAATTTTTTATGTATTCATTTATCATAGCTCCTATATTATATCTTTATAATGAATCAATTTTTCTTTCATCATTATATATATATATTTTTTTTTCAAAATCTATTTATAATATCTTTTAAATAGCAAATCATATTTCATCATGTCATTCCAAATTCGATCGAATCATTAAATCTTTTTGTCGATCATTAATATATCTTACAAATTTATCTTTTGTAAAGCAATTCATTAATATTAAGATATAGATTTAATATAATATTAAATTTCAAATTATCGAAAAATATATAAAATATGTATTCTCATATTTATAAATAAATAAATATATATATATATATATTATACTTCTCTTTTTATCAAAAATTTGTATATAAATTCATATCTATTTGAACAATATATCAAATTTATGGCTTCTAAGTTTTGGATGAAATTAATTAGTCTCTAGGCTTTATTCCACGTCCGGAGGTATAAATATATGCATGCATATATAATATATACATATATGAATATATATATGTATGTGCAAGACCAGACGAAGATAATATAGATAATTCCGAAAAAGATTATTTCATAAAGCTTCTCGGTTTCAGACTATTATTATATTTATATATTAAAATAATATAATATGTTTTTTTGCTTGCCATTAGACTTAGATGCTTGCAAGCATCCAAAGACTTAGCTTTCGATAGTCGATGAAATAATTGGCTCTAACATTAGAGTTTAGGGTTTAGGATAGGCTCAGAGATTTATTTCAATCTTACAAGTGCGTGGTCAGAGTGTAAGCTATAAGAACTATACCATTTTCTTAGCCATGACGTTACCATGACCGATAAAAGTTCCCATACAGAGATATCCACCAACAAATATGTCCCTATAGTGGGATCCGCATATATATATATATATACCTACCCACCTACATATATACATACAGACATACATACATCCACACATAGAACAAAGCCCAAGGGTCAGTTAGTTTAACCCAAGGTTCAGAAGCCACCAATTTGGCTAATAATTAATCGATGAAATGGATCCTTGATATTCTACAAATTATCAGATCAGTTGGGATAGAATCATCGATTTTGAATATATATATATATATATAGATATATATGTATGTATTTATATAGACAAAGAACATATTATATAATATAATCTTGCCTGCGTACGTTTTATATAAAATAACAGACCGAATCTATCTTTCTTAGTGATAGCTAAGGTCGACAATTTTTGTGGCCAAATTTTTTCGAGTTCAATCCGTATCTTCCTCGCAAGGTCTCATGCATGGTCCAAGCCGAGGGACATGTGTTGTGACTCGTCGCAGGCTGAAACTGTCACCCTGGCACTCCTTAACATCCGCCGTTTGCCCTCGTGATCGTTGCCGCCTACACGTGCAGCGACAGACCAGCCAGGTCAAAGTACGGAGCCACAAAATCCAAAGCCAGCGCGCTGTGGCGAAAGGCCGGAAGAGGGCCGATGCCATGCAAGCGAGAAATGAGATCAGCGGTCAAGGCACATAAGGCCACACTGGACACCGAGCCCTATCCTCCATAAAGATCAAGGCAGCGACTTCGAAGCCTTGAAGCTCCCGCTGCTGCACCATGTGTCCCGGACATCGGGCACCCAAGCTCCAGCCTGCCAAAATCAGCCGTTTAGGGCTTTGCAAGTGCATGAAACTTGTCAAGTGGTTCAGGACGTGCATCCACAAGCCATGATTAAGTCCACGGTGTCGACGTTGTACAGGGTACCCTCAAGATGTGAAGCCAAAGCTGCGAAGCTTGCTCCCCCGGGTCCCACCCTGCAAGCACCACCGAAGCCATAGACGCAGCCGCAACTGCACGGCATCTCAGCTGCTCTCAACTGCTACCCCTAGGAACGGCTTTCTTTTGGGACTTCGGCAAGACCCGCACCCAACGAAACTCCTGCACCAGGCACGCTGCCGCGTGGCAGGCAGGCTTTTGAGGGCTTGTGACGGAAGCGTTTTGGTCGAAAGCGGCGAAGAGACACAGATGAGCCTTGCACTGCCTCGCAAGTCTCAACCGTTGAGCTCCAGACGCGGCATTTGCAGCATGCCTCTGGCTTCAAGAATTCCCCGCATCCTACATATGCAGTACGGGTGGCGTTGCCTTTTGCTGGAAGTGGAGAGGCGTGCACGGCTCAAAGCTGCATCAGGGATGACACGGCCAAGAGCTGTGTTCTGCATGCTCGACACTTCCTGGAAGCTGTTACAACCGGGGCTCACTCTCAGGTAGTCGGCACTTCAATTAATGGCAGTATGCCCCGACCTTCCCACAGCACTGGGAAAGCGTGCTACTCTCAGGATTCTCAGGTCACTGTACTTTACAAATTGAACTTTGTGTGAATACATTGGCTCAGTGATGCAGCTGTGTCAACAGCATGCCACCCAAGGAGCAAAAAGTCGCGTTGGCGCTGCGGCCAGGGTGAGATGCTTCAGTCGAGTAGTCCGTGCCACTGTTGAAACCTCGAAGCCTTGAACAATGCCGCCGTGTGGTCGAAAGCACGGTGCTTGCCACAAGCTATTGGACGGCAGTCGCCAAACAACACGGCAGCATCTGCAGGCAAGTTAAGTCCTGGAAGTCACAGTCCTGCAGCCCAGGCTGAAGACAGGCAAAACTGCGAGATTTAATGCAGAAGTACACAGCTGATGCACTCACCACAACAGCCGGCAACCTGTGTGTGAGAAGTGACTTCCCAAAGCCTTTCTGCAAAACTGCTAAGTTCTGCACCAGGACATCTGGAAGTACAAAGATTTTGATCACAGGCCATGCTGGCCTCTGGGAACGAGAACCGGGTAAGATGGCACAACGAGAGCTCGCTTCAACAAGTCGGCAGAGTGAGCTCACCATCTGCATTTGTTTGTTGGGAAGTGTCCCGTGAGCATCCCTGTAACATGGATCGAACATCCCGTCTCCTGGGCACATCCCTACAGACATGCTGTGTGGCACACGACCTCAGAGACGGCTGTGGTGCAAGGATCGCTGAAAGCAGCGATACCTGCCGGATCATGAAGACCCCCAGGAGAATTGCAAAAGACCTCACGTGTAAATAGGTTTGGAGTTTAGAAGCTTGTCGTCTCACGAGCCGCGGAAGGCAGGCGAATGAGAGGTCTTAGCATAATCGTGCGCAGGCAGCTGCGCAGGCCCATCGTCGGAGCAGCATCAAGGAGCAGAAGTCACTTCCCAGCAAGCAGGAAGCGCAAATCGGACCTTTGCAGATGTCTTAAAACATGCCACCCCAAGGCAACCATCGGCCTATGCACTCCCTCCTGCATTCCAACGTGCCACTTTTGAAACAGGCACGGCGTGCGAGTCGCTACAATCTGATGTGAAAGAGGCGAGTTTTCTCAGGACAGGTTTAAGCAGGATCGGGAAAAGGCATCGTCGCGTGTACATTTTCGGGATATGGAGGGTTGGACCCTGATGCCGGCGCTTTCCAGCCAAACTTCGTGTTCCACCGCAATCAAGACAAGATGAGCTCCAGGATCCAAGCTGCCGGAAATGCAAGAACTGCTGACTGCGTCTGCCGAGGCAGACACCTTGATGTTACTGTGGCGATGACAAGGTCGTTGTACGTCCTATATTGGAGGAGGTGGAGAAATGACGTGCTGGGATGAAGGCACCGCAGAATCACTTAGGCCACTTAGGAAGTTGTATGGGTGCATGCCACAACAACCCAATCTCATGGCCCTTCCACCTACTGAGCTAGTACTGTAGCCTGCTTTGAGTTCACAAAGCCACCCTTGCAAACCAACCGTCCTGAAGGCTTCAAGCGCTAGACTATGTGCCAGCTAAGCATACCTCTGACACGAGATGAAACACGAGATGAAGCCTCTGAGCTCTTCGCGGCCGCGCTTCGCCAGAGTCAGTGTCAGTGCGCCCTGTGACATTAGCGACATTGCCAGGCCCACTTTTTTGGAGCAGGGGCTGCAGCGCAGATTGACCTGATCCTTCAGCAACCGCAATGTTTGCCTGGACCCACTTGGCACTGCAATTGGTAAGGTGAAAGAGATGGATCATTGCTTTCGGTGAGCTGGGCGCACAAAGCGCTAAAGGAAAGTTACCCAACTAGTCAGTGCCGCCATCCGGGCGGGAAAAATCTTATGTCGGCGACTGGGATGTAAGACCAAGCCTCAACCATCGTGGATTGCTAGCGTTGTGCAGTTCGCACACTGTGAATCGAGATGGGGTTGATGTTGCTTGGCTGGTAGAAATGCCACGAACGAACGACAATCGTGGGTTGGCAGTCCGCACATGCATGTTTCGCGGCGCGATGCACTTTTAGCGATGGAGGATGTCGCAAGCAAAGCGTCTCAATGAAGTGGCACTAGTACAAGAGTCCTCTACGAGTCCTACCAAGCAGCAGGAGAGACACAGGAGTCTCCTGGAACGTTCCTCTCTACCCATTCCCGACAGACCCGTTCGAAGGAGGCAATAGTTTGTCACTTTTTGCTGACGTAGTATGCTGCACCATGGGAAGCGGTGATCCAAAGAGCACGTAGCAATTGCAAATCTCCTCTGAACTCCCAGGTCAAACTTTGCTGGATCCCAAGTATGGATGGCTAAGTAGCTTAGGAGCCCCGACTTCATGTCAATCGCCCCTGATCAACAAAACGGTGCTGAGATGGGATCAACACCTGTGCGCAACAGTGGTTGCTATTATATCTCAGACTGAAGCTGTCAAGCCGTAGCAGCTTCAGGGTTTCGAGAGGAGACCGGAGGAACTCAGGTGTGGCAGACCAAGCCCGCAAAACAGTCAACAGCTGAAGCTTCAACGCCCGATGAGAAGGGAAGCCGAGCTTCTGCGTCAGGGCTGTGCAGCGCGCTCGGCGCACACAGACTTCCCGCAGTCTCTGCCCCCACCACCTCTGCCGGGCGCAGCGGGAGAAGGACAACGATGACGCGCGGGCTGCAACTACTCCACCGATGGCACAGGGGACTCGCGCTGCGAGCTCAAGGTTCTGGATCCTAAAGGCCTCTGCAAGCGCCCAAACCATTCGGGTCCTGGCTAGGGTCTGGGAGCTAAAGGCCTAAAGGCCTAAAATCTCGAGCTCAATTCTGCAACCCTGAAGCCTTTCAGGCTAGGCCACCCCAGCAGTGTTGCCAGCAGACTCTCGTTGCAGGGCTCAGGCTCCGACGCTGCGACGAGAGGTTCGGGGCTCAGGGTTTGGGGTCTAGGATGCTGTCTATTGGGTGCTTCGGCTTGAGGGTTTGCCTTACGTGCAGGAACCTGCGCGACCGTTCCTTCTAAGAAGTCTGTTTCGCTGCACACGATGCTGGACTTCCAGGTCCAAAAACCTAAACCCTAAACCCATAACTCATGCTTTCCATAGGGACCCAAACCCCTAAACCCTCAACCCTCAACCATGCGCCGATGCAGGCGGGACTTGTCAACGTCGGGCTGCAGCCCCAGGTTCAGACTGTTTCAGGCGCCTGCCCAAAATTGCCGTGATCTCCTGAAGGGCTGCTAGAGATTGAGCTTCGCTCTGCGGTTTAGGGTTTAGGGTTTAGGGTTTGGGCTGCTAGAGACTGATCTTCGCTCTGTTGCAAAAGCAAGGGCTCAGGTGTTTGGTGCTAACATTCCCGAACTCGGGAGGTACAAATGTTGCGCGGAGAACGCTGAGATTCTCGCATCGCACAACTACACAAGACAGATGCAGAGAGCGACGCGTATGAAGGGTATCTTGCTTTTCTTCGAGACCATCCAGGCTTGCTCGAGGTCATGATACAAGCTAGGTCGAAAAATGCAAAAAACAGCCGCATCGTCGGCCAGTGCAGGGACAATTTTCTGAAAGCAGTCTCATGTTCCTTTCATGTTGTCTGCCGCTTGTTTACCAAACAAGACGGCACATCAGAAGAGAGACTGCCGGCTCCGACCCTCCCTGCCATGTGATCTGTGCTGCTCTGATACTGGCTGGAACCAAACGGGTATCTCGAATTAGTACTCGTAAGAAAGGCGCAGAGTTTACAAGTCAAGGCCTAGGGTGAGTCATGGCAATGGGCGGGATGGGTTCCTACTACACCCACGAAACCTGCCTGCAACCATGATCGGATGGCCCTGCACATACGACACGCCAAGATGTGCGACTCATCTGCCAGGTTTTGCTGACATCAAGCAGGCACGTGCATCTCACTCACACGTGAGCTCGCTTCCATGGGGGGTGAGGGTTTCGAGTTTTTTTCCCTCTCGCATGGCTGAGGAACTATGCCCACAAGCGAGGTTTCGAGTTTAGGGTTTAGGGTTTATGCAGTCTTCCAGGGTGGAAGGTCTGAACAGGGTCGGTTGGCAGCCATCAGGCAACCCCAAGGCCATGCTCCAGACGGCTGCTTGCCGTTTGCACCGATGTGGACACTTTGTATACGAGAAACCTCTCTGCCGAAGAACGCTATCATCTTACAGTTCTCGTGTGATCTGCCCTGGGTGGTTGACAACAGTACTGAAGACTCGAGACTGTAAAGAAAAAGAACACATCCAAGTAGCCATGTTAGAACCACGGCGTCGCACAGGATCGGCCATCACTATTCCAATCAGGTTCGTCTGAACAATGAGCGTCTTGCGCGCGAGGGGCCAATACCCACAAATCATCCTCCAAGGCGCTACCCAGACTTCGTAAGGGACATGTCCAAAACCTGCACATTCGAGTCTTGCTTTCTGGCACAGTCACTGACGAAGCAAGCAATGCAGTATCTGAGTTTCTTGAAGAGGCTGGGTAACGGTCCAGGACCATCCATGAACCGTCGCAGCATTGTGCGGCGTCGCTCTCTTGCTAGGCTGCGCAGCACACCAACCGTGATTTTCGCAGGGCGTGAGCATGGGAAGGCTTCAACAGATAAGTAGATCCGTCCGACACACTGCGGAATTCGACTTGCGAAATGCACACTCGTGGTGCAAACACTGTGAACACAGCACAGAGTCGTTTCCAGCCCTTGTCTTCGTGGCTAGGCTGCGCAGCAAAACCATTAGAATGGCCGAACATCGTGATCTTCAGAAGGCTTCCAGTAGGAACGGCCTACAGCCGTCATCCTCGGCAGGATCCCACAACTTGTCACAAGCCGGACCTCACGCCTGTAGGAAAAAATGACCCGTCTGCAGAGTCCGAAATCGTTTGGAGTGGCCGAAGCGACGCAGCCTGCCATAAGCAGTTCAATCGGGGGCACACGAAGGAGATTCCCGCTGAAAGATCTCTTTGAGTCGTCGGAAGTGACTCTTGAGTCCATTGAGTCCATTACTAAGGAACCCAAGGCCCAAGGACTCATGTTGATTGGTAGAAATTCCGGCGTCGATGGTGCGGCAACTGTGGAGCCTCTGACTCTTTGGCAGCTTGACGAGAGGTACTTAGGGAGAATGAGAACTCCTTGGGGGGCTGAGTACCGAAAAACCTGCAAGTTTCCCGGTCTAGGGCCTTTTGGGTTCCTTAAAGGGATCTATATGGGATTCTATAGGGTTTCTAATAAGGGTACTATAAGGGTAGTTCTCTAAACTAGGGTCCCTTTTTGGGTCCAGTGGCCAAAACCCTCAACATAAACGATAAGCACTAGGAGCCTGCCTGGAGGAAAACCCCTCGACACTTGACTCCGGGCATCATGATCTGCAGAGCTTCGGATACTCAAACTACCCGCCTCTTGTGCTTGGGGTTGCCTCCTTCTACTTCTAATAGCTCCGTTCGCTTTTTGCAACTGGAACTCCTTGATGCCAGGAAAGTTGCCAGAGACTGCTTAAACCCTCGTTTTTGCAACAGGCCTCCTTGCGTAAACCCCTGAACCCTAAACGCCTGCTCCGTCCTATCTCGTCCTCCTTCTTCCTGCCCCCAGGATGCGACCCAGATGTCTCAAGGCCCAAACCCCAGAGGCCCTCTCTGAACCCTGCATCCACAACCAGGCCTTCAATCACCAAAAAATCTCGGAAGGGACGATGTTGCAGACCTCCGGCGCTCTTCGGAAATTTGATATTTGTGTGACCTGGACCTGAACCCTACACCGAAAACTTACACCAGCAGAGCCAAAGCATCCTAGTCCTAGGCCTCAGGGTTGGGATCAAGACGTACAGGGCGGCGCACAGGAATCGGAGAAAGGCGGACGGTCACAGTCCCATGTGTTGCAGGTAGGGGCAAAATTGGGTTTTGTCTGGAGTTCGCCAGGGTTTCACAGGACATGTTACAGAAGGTCAAGCTAGCTTTGCTAAACCAACATAGTATGGTACACATGGTTTGGGTTCGGACGTTGAGGGCAAAGAGAATCTGGCTGCTGTTCCCGCGACGCCCGCCGCGCACAACCTAACGTCTCGATTCGAGTTTGAGGTTGTCGAGCATCGCATCAGTGCATTCTGGTGGCATGCGTTTGTAACTAATGGACATGCTAACAGATGCTGGCTCACACATCACAAAACGATCCACTGTGGACGAAGGATGTTTTCAAACAGGCGTGCGCAAATGCGTCAAGCAGTGCGTCAAGGACGTAGCGAAACCCTGTGTGTTTTTCAAACGAAGATGTGTTCGGGAAGCCCCTTCTCAAGCGTTGTTTGAGAAACCGATCAACAAAGCCAAGGCCCTCACATCAGCGGCTTGGCTCCTGCATAAGTTGCACTTGGCACCGTCGTCCTTGGCAAGCTGGCCATGCCAACCAAGCCCACTGGATAGCTCTTCAAAGGGCTGGAACCGATGAAGGCACACTACCATAAAAAAACGATCATGTTCATTTCCTGTATGCGCTACAATACCTTGAAACTGTGATTGGGCAAGTCGCGGTGCCGGATTTGCTTGGCTCAGCTGCGATCTCAAAGCATCCAGCCCGCAGATGCTGCGCAAGATTCGCTCTGCCAGGGAGGCATAGATTGGCCGGCACATTGCAGGAATACACACGGGGATGAATCGGTATCAACGCCGTGTCTTTCAACTACTGACTGCGCACTTGCCCTGCAAAAACCTTGGACAGATACTGTGAGAATGGTACGAGGGCCCTGTCCAAAAACGAAGGTTACGAAAGGCACGTGAGCCATCGCATCTGCGGCACTTGACATGCAGCACCACCCTCACCACCCAAGCACTTGAGACCTACATCTGAACCGCACCACTCCAACTCCGAGTCCCCGTAAAGCCCGAAAGGAACGGGGATTAAACTGTCATCCTTGCTAAATGCTCCCAAAACCCTCCAACTACCCTCTAAGACATTCTAACTAACCACTATCTTAAGAAATTAAGGTTATTATGGACCATCGGGCCTCCATTAAAGGGCACTTGGGGGGTCCTAGTTAACTCTAAGCGCGAGAGTGAAACCGGATGAGGGGAGCTTCGGGAGGGGGCTGTCGAGAATGTCGCAGCAGCGCAGATGTAGCGTCTGGGCCCTAAACCCTAAAAGGGAGCCCAAAGGATGCTTACAAGGGAGTGAGACAAAGGTATATGGTGCCAAACAATGGGTGTTCAGGGTCTAATAGAAGTAGGTAACCTAATGCTTTAGGAAGAGTTGTTGATGCATGTTGATGCCAAAAAAATACAGTAACTATTGGCTGAGGTGCCAGGTACACTTTAGTAGACACTGGCGCGGGATCTTTGGACATTCAGTAGTGCTCTCGGGTGTAGGATGCGTGTTTCAGGTCCTGGTTTAGTTCGACTTGGCAACTTAGGGGTGAGTTGTTCAGGATTGACGTTCGGAGATAGTAGTAAGACCCGCTCTAGGGTGTCGGTGACTCAAACAAGAGTCTACGCAGAAGATGAGTTGTGATGGGAAGCGGGGCCATGGAAACTATAGCATTTCGCGGCTGCAGCCCTTAAGCTCCGCTAGACTTCAGGCGGAAACAAAGCAGGTCATTGGCCCGGCATTCACTTTTCCACTGCCGTCAGAAGTCAGCTGTTCCCACGTTTCGGGACTCATAGCGCCAATCAACAGACCGGTCTCGGACACATGGCCTCCAGGGTTCAGGGTGACGCGGAGGCTTGCAAGAAACAGGTATTGCTTCGGTTTCGTGAAACCGTGACAGAGTTTCTAGAAACAGTAGGAGTAGGCATATTCTTGAGCATCCGACGAAACGTAGGGATGGACATAGTCCTGCCATGGGCAAAAGCAGCAGTCGTAGCGACAGGAATCGAGGTAACTAGCAATGGTAACAGAATTGGGGATATGGCGATAAGATGCCAGCTACCAATGATGGGTCGCAGGAAGGAAGGAAGGAAGGAAGGAAGGAAGGAAGGTGCCAAACAGGACAGGCCTGAGGTTGTAAGGCTTTCTTAAAGCTGCCGGACAGTAGATTGCAAGCCGATTCGTCCGCCGTGCCCTACACCCAAATCCATCCCAAGTCCTCCATGTCCTCGACGCCTACCGCCGGAGGAGCTCTCGAAAAGTAGAATTGCTTATGGCAAGGCGGGTATTCGGGGTCTATGTGAGCGCTGCTTGCCGTGAGGGCTTACTCGTGGCGCTATCAGCTGCAACGGAACACAGTCAACCCTAAACCCTAAACCGCAAAAATGTTGCGTGATGCGACAGCACAATCTCTCACTTCCGAGGCCTTCCTAACGCATCGGCGCGCCAAACTCTGAACCCTGATGGGCCACCTAGGGCCCGCCCCCGCTGGGATTGGATGATCCTCGGGAGGTCTGCAGCGAGGTACCTGCGCATCTCAGGCTTGAAGCTAGACTTTTAAAATCCTAAAACTCTCAAAACCCTGGAAACCTGCCATTTCGCATGTTCGCGGGTCGCCCGTTCTACGGGTGCATGCAAAGTAAACCTTTGTGAAACGAAGTACCAGCAGGAAGTCATTCACAACCGCGCGACTTGCGTGCCACACGATCGAGGCTTGCCATCTGGAGCTTCTTGGAGGCTTCATTCCATCGGGATCTCCTCCTGGGGCTCCTCTGGCCGCAGCCACCTCGAGATGTCAACCTCGGTGTAGCGGTATCCTTTCCGCTCGAGCCATGCGACTTCTGCTTTCTGCGAGTTTCCCAGACCTTCCAGGTTGCTCAGTACCCTTGTAAAGAACCCAAAGGTACAGACTTCTTGGGCTACCACCTGCAAAATACTAGGAACCCAAAGGACCAAAAGTGCAACACAACAGCACACCACTTGGCAGCCTGGCCTTCGGATTCTTTCAGACAACGGCCGTCTTCAACCGGAAGCCACTGTAGGAAAAGTCTGTGTTTCTCTCTGCTATGTTGCGAGGAGGAGTCGTGGCGCCTGTTCTTGCATAGATTCTCGATGCCGGCGTCGCTGGCGCATCGATACTCTTCAGACTCCTCGAACTTGTTCATTCTCGCGATTATGGCCTCCATTCTGAGATTCTCGCGACCAGCAGTGTCAAAGTTCTCCACTTTCCCCTGCCCGCATGCTTGCTGGAAAAAATACACGTGGAGCTCAGCACCGCATTGTACAGCTTTCTCAACATTCTCAATCCATAAAGCCCACCACTTACAACCCCAAGGCTTTTGCTCTCCATACAGAGGGGTACACCAGCAATCACCCGCCAAACCTTCGGAGGGCGGGATGGTGCTGTGCTTTCCGAACTCCTTCGTGCCTTCCGGCAGGAAAACCACTGCGGCACTCGTCTCCCCCTCGCGTGCGCTGTCGACCAAGCAATCCCAAGCCGTGGCATATTTGCCCGGCCAAGAAGTGATGCATGGCTTCCCTGGTTCTTCCATCACCCTACCTTGAAAGACGATGGTTTCTTCTAGAAGCCGCCGGCGGGACTCGACGCGAAGATCATCACGGGCCGGGCCATCCGGCAAGAGCGAGCGAGCCAAGGTGCCAGCGAAAGCGCCGAAAAAGAGGAAGAGGAGGTAGCCCATGGGGTGGTTGCGGACAAGTTCTTCCGGATCCTCCAGACCATTGGACTGAACACGGAGGACAAGGAGCGTGACAGCTGTAGCAACTCCGGTCGCAATGCCACACCGAGCTAAGATCCTTGTAACCGCTTTGAAAATGCAAACACACCTTCTGGTCCTTGGCGCTGCCAAGTAGAGGAGAAAACACAGCAGTGCCATGCCAAGTCCGGCGCAAGCGTGAGACCACAAGCCTATGGAGGCCATAAGCGGGATGAGAACAACTCCGGTACACAGTAGGATCAGGAACCCCATGACTGCAAACTTTCGAACCCTCCGTTCCACCTTGGCTTCAGACAGCTTCTTCCTGCGTTGCCGCTCTTCTCTCTCCTTCTGAACAGCTTTCTGCTCGTTGGCTACCCAGCTGCTTGCTTTCGCACTAAACGCTTCCAGGTCTTTTGACGTGCGCAAGCAGTGCTCCGGACCCGAGGCGCGGCCTTGGCTAATGGTGGACATGACAGCTTGGTCCTCTCGCAAGCGGATGCTGAAGCTTTCTTGTGACAGCTCACGCTTTTGATTGGGGTACCAGATCCGCCATCCACGGCCGCTGTCTACTTCCACTGCTGCGTCAAGGTCGTTAACCAGTTGAAGTTTACCACCAGGCACGTCTTCGAGGTACATCTCGGACCATTCTCTGTATGCCTCTGCCTTCATTTCTTGACTGAACAGACCTAAATCCTTAGAGGTGCGGAGATTCTGGCCCTGTGAAACCAATTCAGCCGTGCCGATCCTCCACATCCGTGTTCGATCAGCGCTGAGTCGAATGGCAAAGCCTTCCCTCGCCATTTGGCGGGACTGCCAGGGCTCAAGCTCTTGCCATCCCTCTCCAAGGTCCAGCTCAACGGCGCCACGGAGGTCGTTCAGCAGTGAAACGGTAGGCTCAGGAGTGGGCTCGGGTTCAAACCGAGCGCCATGAAACAAACGGCTTCCCATCGTGCACGCACTTGCTGATAATTGTCATGTAGAGAAAGTACTGCATCCTGGAGTACTCGTGGGTGCGATATCGGGGGTGGCACTTCAGCAGAGCAGGGCTACGACAACTTGAAGAAATCTCGATGTCGAGGCTTTTTCGGCTTCATAAAGACCGCTTGCTCGGACCATCGGGAAGATCTTGAGCCACAAGGGCATCCTGAGTTCTCGTCTGGGCTTCAAGTGGCACCTGCAGCTACCGTTCCCAATCGGGAGGTGCCTGGCCCTTGCACCAGCAGAGCACATCGGTGGAGCCTCTATAGTTAACAGTGGGACTCATACAAAGGTGACGGACCGTTGATGCACCTGATCTGGCCACTCTGCCAGCTGCAGGAGCGCCAGCAATGATTCGCAGAGCTCTGCGTAAAGTCCCCAAACCCCAAACCCCAAAAACCCTAAACAACCCCAAACCCTAAAAGCCCTAAACCCCAAACCCTACAAACCCGCAAATCTCCGGGAGGCAGAAGCGGCGCACGGCAGGAGCAGGTTAGAGGTCCTCGAAGCTCCGGTGCCCAAAGAAACCTCAGGAGGCGAACAAAAGTGCTGCAGACGAGGGCTGCGTCTAAAAGACTTGCCATCGAAGGTGCTTCGGGTTTTGGGGGTTTAGGGGTTTGGGGGTTTTGGGGGTTTAGGGGCTTCAGGGTTTCTGGGTTTTGGGGGATTAGAGGCTTAGGGGTTTAGGGGTTTTGGGGGTTTAGGGGCTTAGGGGCTTTGGGGGTTT